>PVJO010000971.1:145120-195822 GCA_004026905.1 Hystrix cristata
CCCCAGCATTCTTAATTTTAATAAAAATCTATTTAAAATAAAAGAGTACTCTCGGGATGGAGGAGTGTAGCTCAGTGGTAGAATGTGTGCCTAACATGGGCAAGGATCAGGCTGGATCCCCAGCTCAACACACGCACACACACACACACACAAAAGCACACGCAAATGCACATACAGATGCACATGCATAAATGTTATGTAGAGTAGTCTCATCCCCACTATAAGGTCTGAAATGCTGAAGTTATGATTGTGGGCATGTTAGCCAGTTATCTATTGCAGAAGCATTCTAAGTGCATATGATTAAAAACTATTGAAGCAGTAGAACTCTCAGGAAGGACTATGGATTATAAAGAGAGAATGGATAATCTTTTTATGAAGTGATGCTCCAATATTTACACATCCGTATGAAAAATGGTATTTCAATTACTACATCATGCCAGATACAAAGCTGAATTCAAAACAGATCATAGGCATAAGACCAAAATATAAGGAATTTCTAAAATAAAACATAGAAGAAAATCTTTACAGCATTGAGTTCAGAACTGCTCTATATTCATTATAAAAGAGTAATCCACAAAAGAAAAAAGATGATAAAACGGACTTTACCATAATTAAGAACTGCTGCTTTCAGGAGACACTATTAAAACAATTAAAAAGCAAGTTTTAAACTGAGAGTAAGTCTTTCAAAACCACATATCTGATAAACATTTATGTAAGTAAAAAACATTCCAAGATCTTGGCAGTAAAAAGCATCCAACTAAAAAAATAAGCAGATCAAATCAAATAAATTACAAGCAAACACAAAGTATCATTATTCACACCCTCAACTGACATGTCTTTGCATTTCTTAGAAACAAAATTGACTTCAAGAGTTTCACCTGTTTTATTGTCCAGTGAGTTGAATGTTTCTGTTTTACATTATTTCTTTGATCCATTTTGATTTTATCTTAGTACCAGTGGCAGATATGGGTGTAAATCTGACCTACTGTATGTGGAAAGCCAGTTTTCCTGGGACCATCTATTAAAGAGGCTGTCTTTGCTGCAGTGTAGGTGTTTGGCCCCTTTGTCAAAGATCAAATAATTAAACATGCTTGGGATTGTTTCCGCGCCCTGCACTCTGTTCCACTGATCCTCATTTCTATTGTTGTACCAGCACCATGCTGTTTTTATCTAGAATAGACAAAGAACTCAGAAAATTAGAACCACCCCAAAAAACCCAATCAAAAAATGGGCAAAGGAAATGAATAGACATTCACAGATGAAGTACAAATGGCTGGCAAGTACATGAAGAAATGCTCAACGTCACTGACCATTAGAGAAATGCAAATTAAAACAACGCTGAGATTCCTTCTTACCACAAAGAATGGCCATCATCAAGAAATCCAATAATGGTAAATACTAGTGAGACTGTGGGATAAAAGGAACATTTGTACATTATTGGTGAGAACACAAATGATACATACACTATGGATATCAGTATGGAAATGCATAAAAAAATTAAAATTTAAACTTAAAACTAGAAATTCCATTTGATCTAGTTATTCCCCCACTAAAGAGTTAAAGACATTATTTTGCAGTAATCCATGCACAGCCATGCTTATAGCAGCACAATTCATAAGAGCTAAAGCTTGGAAGCAGCCTACATATCCATCAGTAGATGAATGGATGGAGAAAATACAGTACTTATATTACAATGGAGTACTACTCTGCCACGAAGGATAAACTCCAGTCATTTATAGGAAAATGGATTCACCTTGAGACCATAATGCTAAGTGAAGTAAATCAGACACGCAAGCTTAACTATTACATGGTTTCTCATATATGAGAAGCCCGATATGTAAATAAAGAGCAAAATAAAACTAAAACTAGAGATACAGATCTTTCTCAAGTGGAAGGGGATCAAGAGATGGAGGGAGATAATAGGGAGCGAAGGGAAAGGAGATGAACAAAGGAATTAAATTATGTTATGAACATGTATCAACTCCACAGAAAGAATATAAACATCATCTACAGCAAGTGTGGACTACTAAAAATTTTTTAAAAATTAAAAGGCTGCAGTGGACTTATCATCAACTTGAGTAGGAAGGCCCAGGTGAATTGAGTTGGTGTGGTTCTGGGTGTAGAAGACCCACCTGAGGATGATGTAGAAGACCCGACGTAATATAAAGAAGAACGGGAGCAGAAGACAGGCTGGCTGGTTCCCAGTAGAAACTCTGTTGCAGCTGGTTCTCCCAAAGGGAGCTCAGCTGTTTCTCATTGCAGAAGGAGCTCTGGGCCTTCCTGTCATCAAGGATGGCTGCTGTTTGCTTCGGGGGAGCTCAGGTCTTCATCTCTGCTGTGAGCATTGTATCCTGGCTCCAGTACAAATTTCTTCAGCCTATTAGTACAGACACTGATGTACAGGGGACAGTGCTGTGGGCCCCCAGCCCTTGATTGGATTTGTTGGGTCTCTAGTGCATAGATAGTTGTTCTGCAATCTTCTTGCATTTGGCTTGTGTGTGTGAATGTTGTAACTTGAACTTATCCTGTATTAAATCTGCTCTCTTGATAAACCACTGACTCTAGAAAAGTAATTAATACAAAGGCAATTGATAGCACATTTGAAGGAATACTTTTGTAGTTCCTACTTTGTTCCTTTCATCTATTTATCTATAGTGGTGTCGGTGCCATACCATTTTGATTACTGTGACTTTATACTATTTTGTGGGTTCATATAGTACAGCCTCTTTCCACTGTTTCTTGAGTTGTTTTAGTTCTTTTAGTTTATCTCTTTCTTTATGCCTGTTTTTATGACTAAACTCCTGCATATCTAAGAAAAATGCTGCTGTCGAATCCATAGACAAAATAAGGGAGAATTAGCCAAGTACAACGGTTTGTCCCTATTGTCCTAGCTATTCTGGAGGCTGTTCAGGAAAAATCACTTGAGGCTCAGAGTTTTAGGCCAGTTGGGGTAATGTAGCAATATCCTATCTCAAAAAAGAAAAAAAATCAAATAGCGGAGAATTAACATTTTAATGATATTGAGTTTTCAATTAGTGCACATGCTACAGTTTCCATTAATGTGTTTTTTTATTATTATTCAGACCAAGGTTTTGTCATTTTAATTATATGTCTTATAAATCTGTCATTAAATTTTCTTCTGAGTATTTAATATTTTGAAACTATTGTAAATGACATTTTAAAATTTTAATTTCCAATTTTTATTGAGTTTGATACACTTCTTATACGCTGAAGTCTTGCTAAATGCCTATTACCTCCAGTAGCTATTTTTGTAGATTCATTAGGAAATCCAATGTGGATGGTCATATCATCCAAGAGAAAAGATAGTCTACTTCTTTCTGTCCAAGCTTTATAACTTATATTGAGTGACTTGCCTCATTACACTGGTGAAAACATCCAATGTAAGAGAAGTGATGCGTGTAGACTCCTTTGCCTTTCACCTTTAAGTCTGATACCGGCAGGCATTTCATAGACACTCTGTGTCAGGTTACACAGGCTCTCTTCCATCCCTGGTTGCTCAAAGTTTTCATCAGGAATATAGAATGTTCCCAAAATCTTGTTTTGAATCATTGATATGATTATATGACTTTACATTTTTAATATGGTGAGTTATATTGATTCATTTTTAAATGTAAAGCCAACCTCTCATTCCTGGGAAAAATTTCATTTGGCCATGATACAATACCCTTTTACATTTCATTGCATTGCTAAACTTTTGGGTAAGGATTTTTGCATCTGTGTTTATGAGAGAGATTTTCTAAAATATTTTGACTGTTTGATATAAGAATAATTTTGTTCTCATAGAAAATTGAGATGTATACTTCCTTTTTTTTTCTAGGCAACTGTGTGCAAAATTGTAGGAAAAAAAATCAATGAAATCAGAACAAACTCACCAAGAAAAAGAGTCAAATGTCTTGAAATAAAGTGAGTAAGAGGGGGACACAATGACCAGATTTGCAGAAATGAAAAGGATTTTCAGGACAATAAAGACAGCTATAATACGACAAATTAAATAATATAAGCAAATTCCTTAAAAAACGTAGATTATTCAACCTGATTGTAAAGAAGCAGAAATTCTAAATAACCCTGTAACACATAAAGTGGTTGAATTACTAATTTTCAAACTTCTTAAAACAAAACAGCACATGACTTTGATAGTAAATTCCATCAAATATTTAAAGAACAATTAATACAAATCCTTCACAAACTTTCAAAAAATAGGACATTTCCCAAATCATTCCATTAGTCTAGTATTTCCTTAACACCAGACCATAAAAACATTACAATGAAAGACACCATACAAACCATCATATTTTATGAATGTAAAAACAAAAGCCTCAAGAAACTAGCAAACTGAACTCAGAAACGTGAAAAAGAATTACACATTATGATCAAATGGGATTTATTCCAGGAGTGCAGTTTACTTGAGATCTGAAAATTCATTAATGTAGTCACCATATTACTGAAAAATTTAAAAAAATAACATCAGTAAATTAAGAAAACAATATAGTATTTGACAATATTTGACACTCTTACATGATAAAAATGTTCAACAAAATAGGAATAGAAGAAACTTCAAACTGATACAGTATATGGGTACAAAACCTCCCTAGCTGACAACAGACTTAACCCACATCTCACAATACGTTTAATAATATGAAAGAATAAATGGTTTCCATCAATGATCAGGAAAGACAGAATGTTTATTCTCATCACTTCTGTCCAAATTGCAAGTTCAAAGCGTGGCATGGTGGCACTTGTCTGCAGTCTCAGCTACTCAGGTGGCTAAGGCAAGAAGATGGTTTAAGCCTAGAAGTTCAGGTCTTGTCTGGATTCCATAATAAGACCCATCTCTTAAGACATAAATTATATGTCCACTGACTGTACGTATTACATTTTATTCAGTCATTCACTAATTGATGGAAACTGAGATTTATCTGCTTCTTGGCTACAATCCTTTGTATAACATTTTGGGTGAACCCATGTTTTCATTTTTCATGAGTTAGACTCAGCAGTTGAGCTGTTGTGTCATATGATAAATCTAAATTTAACCTTTTGAAGAACTAGCAAAGTGCTTTTCAAAGTGGCTGCAGGCTTTTACTCTCCCATCAACAATATATGAAATTTCCAGTTTTTGACATGTTTGTTAGCACTGTTAATATCTATCCCCTTTTATTATAACCATTTTAGTGGGTATGAGATGGAATCTCATTGTAGTTTTGATTTGTATTTTCTTGGTGGCTAATGACCTTGAGAATCTATTCATTAAATTATTGCCACATGTATATCTTGTTTGGAGAAATGTCTCTTTAGATTCTTTACCTATTTTTAACTCAACTGTCTACTTATTACTGAATTGTAATTTCTCTATATATTGTTATATATGCTCATATATTCTGGATTCAATTCTTTTACCACATATATGGTACTCAAATATTTTCTTCTACCTTCTGTCTTGCTTG
Organism: Hystrix cristata; assembly: GCA_004026905.1. NCBI lineage: Eukaryota > Metazoa > Chordata > Mammalia > Rodentia > Hystricidae > Hystrix > Hystrix cristata. Next base: position 150,583 of record PVJO010000971.1, read on the forward strand.
TTCAACTTTCAAATTGTGTCTTTTATAGTGTAAGAGTTCTTTCAATTCTATGAAGTCTAATTCCATTATTTATGTTATCACTTACACTATTATATCTACAAAAACATCCAATTAAAGACACTGAAGACTTATAGTTATTTTCTTCTGAGACATGACCAATGAACAAATAACAATTTGAATCAAGTTAATAGTTGAATATAAAAGGTAAATAGTTTTATAGTAACTAGGTAGAATCAGTAATATGAATCTAAGAAGCGAAAAAAAAAAAAAAGAGAGACCTAAGGGAAAAAGCAAATAAAATTCAACATATAAATATGAATATATATATTATATATTAGAAGAGAATCACCTCTACATGTTTGGCCAAATTTAATATTTAAAATTAGAATTAATATTAAGGCCAACTTTCATATGTTATTTAAAACAGTTGTTTAACATAATTTTGTTAGGGAAATTTTGATAGATATAGTGTACTTATCAGTTGGTCATTTGATACATTAAGATGTGCTTATACTTTCAAAATATTTAGTGGAAACATAATAAAAGTTAGCTAATGAACACCAAATAAAAGTGGCTTGGATAATTTTCCCCCAAAGATGCTCCTATGAAATCAGTTGACTGAGCTGACCAGTTGTTTTGTAATCTAAAGAATGGAATTTAGACTACCTAATAGATCTCAGAAATATCAACCTCTAATTAACTGCTATTGTTACTCTTACTTAATTCTTTTAATCTCTTTACTGAAAAAAAGAAAAAAAGCAATGTAGGAATAAGAATAATTCTAGTATTTTAACTTAATTTATTTTCTATGACATGAGAGGCATATAGTAAATACAATATATAATTTCTGATACCAGGAAAAAAAAAAGAAGAATCGATTAGAGTTGTGACTACTTATATTCATCCTGCTTGGGCTTTGTGAAAATTTCACACAATCACAAATTAATGCCACCCCACATAATTAGAGTGTCTCTGAAATGGAGATTTAAACTGAAAAGGGAAAGATACAGAAAGCTATTTTGAATCACACAATGTAATAAATTGCCATGGTACAGTGCAAACTAATCAGAGCATATCCAACGCTGTAAGGTTACTACTATAAATAAGCACACAGATCCACACATCCCCAGACTTGATGGCCTTCGTTCAACATGATGGAGTATGCTGAACTTTGCATTCACATGTCTCTTGAATGTCACTACTTTTTAAAGGTTTGGACAATTTTCCTAACTTCAGAATTTCTAAAAGAGTAAGCACTTGTTTTCCTTTCTTTTCTGGCTTCCAAAATATACATACATGTTCAAGTATGTGTGTACGTGTGTATGCACATCCTTATATATACATATTTCATGAAATTCACTCATAAATTTTTCTTTCAATAGTGTTATAATATGGAACACCATAAAAATGCCATAAAAGAGAACGAAGGGGTGACAAAGAGGTAAGATTGTTTCTACCTGGAGGAACACCAACTTCCCCATCAAAAAAAAAAAAAATACAGGATGTAAAACGGTGATTTCCAGGTACAATTTGTCCACAATTTGTGTGTGTGTTTGTGTGAGTGGGTTGCTGAGGATTGAACTCAGGGCCTTGTGCTTGCTAGGCAAGTGCTCTACCACTTGAGCTAAATCCCCAGCCCCTTAGCCACAAATGTGTATCTTTTCCTTTTTTAAAAAAAAAATTTCTCGGTGGGTGGTTGTTTTAAAATATTTTGAGTCAGATGCCAACATTTGAAAATCAGAACGTTTCATACAAAAACCAAGGTTTTTGGTATCTCTTTAAAACTTGAAAGATCTGAAAAGGGAAACCTCAGTTCCAGAAGACAGCCACCATGCAGCTGGCTCACGGCAGCCCGTGATGTAAGGCCTAAACCTCTCCAGCGGACTGAGAAATCTATTGCCTCTAATTCACTCATTTATATTTCCTACCTGACCCCTGCAAAGATTTGGGTTTTCGTCCATTTTTTTAGACCCAAATGAACTGTTTTTCTCTGTTTCATAGTCATCGATTTTCTCAGCATTCAATTAAAATAAATTATCAACCTAACAGTAGTCTGTTTTTGAGAAACGAAAATAAATTTTCAATATTACTTTCACACTTAATTTGTAATTGCTGGGTAAATTGTTGCCATGTTTGGCGCTTCTTTAGGACCCCATTCAGGAAGGAATATATAGAAACATTCTTATTTTCATACAAATTGTCGAAACAGAACCTCCATTTAAACTATTGGACAAAATGCGAAAACCAATATGTATTTTTGTTGTTCTGAGCAGGATGAAAACACAAGTGAAAATAGGTGTGTAAACACCAGAAGGAAGTAATGAAAAACAAGCTTGGTAAGATCGCCAAGGCCAGTGGTATTTTATGATGGCTGGAGCAACGGCTACAGTACTTCTCCTGTAGTCATTGTATTTGCAGACTTCGGTATTCCTTTTCCCCGGTGAATTAAATTTTAAGAAAAAAGTCTGAAAGACTTCTGCCTTTCCATAGACACTTTAAATCGCTTGGACAGAGTATGTACCCTAATAGACAATAGTGATTCTGGTTGAAATATTAAAATCAAAACCAAATCAAAATGTGCATTTGAACATAATATAGTTTTAATGGAACTGAAAGCTGTAAAACTCCTTTTATAGAATATATCTTTCACACTGAATAGAAATTCTAGATCTCGGGAAAACCTCAAATCTTTACACAGATTTAAACTTCCTTTGGGGACAGAATTTTAGAGTGAAAGCTGGGTCACAGAGTAAGAAAGTATGGCATGTAGAAGAGATTACTACATCTGTGTCATTTTCTGACTTGTTCTACAGTGCTCGTGAATCACTCCGAAAACAATAGTCCATCTTTTAGGCCAAAATCATTACAATAATATACTTCATTGGTGCACATCATTTACTTTTTAACTGGCTGCATTTGTGGAATAGTAAATTCGTCAAAACCCTAAACTGAATTTAAAAATAATCAAAGACCCTCAGCTCTCCTTGGAAGCTTTAAAACATTAACATTTTTCAAAGTGTTGATCTAAATTAACATAAGTTTAGTGTGATGGAAATTTCATTGAAACTGAAAAAGAGTAAGCAAAATGAAATGCAGGTAGTTACTCATTGTGACTGATGGTCACTGCCCTTTACTCCTGAAGTTCCTAAGTCTGAGCGGCTGTGGGCGTGACCACACACCAGCTTTCCTTTGTGTAAACACAGATCGTGCAGTGAGGCTGCCTTAGAACAGCAAACAAGTGCAACCCAAGCAAGGGCTGGGAGAATGGGTCTTAAAAGGTGTCTCTCCTGCTGGTATTACAGAGATGCTATCTTCATTTACCACATTTTTTTGTCACTTGACTTATAGACTTCCGCCTATTCCTTCATTAAGTCAATGCAATGATGATAAAAAGCTTCTCTACGAAGTGAAACTTTAAAATTACATGAACAAGCGATAGAAGAACCTACATATTACCAGGGCACAAACAAAAGAAGTAGTCTGAAGCCATCAAAATAATACCTACTTGACTAAAACCTAAAGGACCGATTCACTGCTCACCCATTTCAACATTAACCAAAAGCAGTGTTTGTAGAATTGTCACCCAAACAAGACAGGTCTTAAAAAACAAAACAAAAACAAAAAAAAAAAAACAGAATAAAGTTATGGCTGGATGTATTGGTTAGGTTTCTCCACAGGAAGAAAAATATTATATATATATATATATATATATATATATATATATATATATATATATAATTATAAAAAGGGATTCATGAAGTAAGCTTACAGGACGAGAAGCAGCAGTGTCGTAATGGTCACCTGTAGGATCTTCTCACTGGAGAGCCAGTAGTGAATGGTTGAAGCCAGGAAGCTCACTCTGGAGTCACCACTGTGCATCTGTATTGGAAGGTAGAAAAGTCTGTGTTGGAAGGCTGAAGAAACTAGAGAGCCACATCAAAAGACAATGCTGGAATTCCTCTCAAAAAGGGAATACTTCCCTTCTCGTTTTTCTTTTTATTCTGCCCAGGTTACCAGCCTGTTGGTTGGTTATTCCTCCATCAGGTGCTAGCCTACATGTCAATTGTCCACAGGCACACCCAGAACTCACTAATCTGTACACCTTACTCAAGGTGAATTGATATATCACAATTAATGAACACATAGGAAAAACCATAAACTATAATAAGGGAACAGAGATGAAAAGTTGTATTGGTGTCAGAAAATTAGAAATGGACAAATATCAAAATGTTCTAACAAGCAAAATTGGAAATTTAGGTTCACAAATATAAAACCACTTGGTAAATCACTTCCAAAAATGTCTAGGATGAATGTTAATAATAAAAAACATGCATACATAATAGAAGAATCTCAAAGTAGGTGATTTGAATTAAAGCAACCTCAGTTTTCCCACAAGGTATACTTATTAATTGATATGTTAGGAAAAATATTGTGTATCAATAGACTCTTCAAATACTTGACAAAATACTGCCATATGATATGGGTAGAAGGATGGCAGAAAGAGAATATAATTCTCATGAAGAACAAGAACAAAATTTATTGAATCGAATGTCTATAAATTACAAGATGAAGTTTAGTCAATGAAAAGGCGAGCTTCAGATTTTAAAATAATAAACAACATACAGTAGTATATGCAAAACTGAGACTTAGTACCATTCTGCACCAAGAAACTCAAGCAAAAGGGGCACTAAATTCCAGAGTCGGGCATGTTAGTAAGAGAGCAACAGGATACATTCACAGAACTTCCTTAAGAGAATGTGCAAATTCGAATTTGAGCCTTATCTGAGAAAATTTTGAAGGAGGATAATAAGGGGAAACCCCCAAACTATTGATAAAGTGACAGAAGTGTGTTGAAGACTACAGAGCTGAAGACAGAAGAAATACCTAGAGGGGTCTAGGGCAGGTGATCAAATGGTGTAGACCTGGGAGCGAGGGCTCCTCACTCTGGACAGGTGGTAAATTTTTTGTTTATTTAAAAATGGAATATTTTAAGTGCTACTTTTCTTTGTTCCTAAGAAATAACACAGAGAAGAGTTATTCCAGGTTTCATTTTTACCAGCTTGCAAAAATCAGTTGCTTTAATTGAAATGAGAGATTCTAGGGGAAAATGTAGAGTCACTTCAAAGTGTATGTGCCTGTTCTTTGTCAAAGCCTGCTAAGTGATTTTTATTATTTAATTATCATGGACAAGCAGAAAACCTATCTCTGCAAAGTTTCATTCTCTGTCAATATTCATTTCTTTTAAGTTTGTTAAAAATATTTCCAAGACACTTATAATAAATAAAATTTAACACATTCTAAAACCGAACCACATTGTTTTTTCATAAATGTGTAGCCATGTAAAGATAACGCATTGCTTCTCTGGTGTGAGAAACCAGAAGTGTAAATAAGGACCAAAATATATAATAGATATTGGGAAATGGAAAGAAAATTTTACAGTGGGAAAAGGAACAAGGGACAGGGGAGGTGAAAAAGGAAAGGAGGGACAAGAAAAAAAAAAGAATAAGAGAAAAAATGGAAATAAAGTTTTGTAAATGAGGGGAAAAGCGATTGAAGAGGGGAGGGGAATAGGAAAAAAGAAGCAATATATATCATGTACAGGTACAAATTCCTTATGATGAATGCTATCATTATGTATATCTAAAATGTACTGGTAATTTTTTTTAAAAAAAGAACAAAGAAAAAAGATTCATAGAAGAAAAGATTCTATTTTTTGTCATCATTGCCACGGTTTGTTTTGAAAAAAAGAAAACTGCAAAAGGTCAATTTTATTGGTTACATTTATAGTAGCTACTATATAATAGTAAGTTGCATAATATCAGTAGCCTATAACGTAGAAGCATGTTTTTTGCTCATGTAAAGTTTAGTCTCTAGTGATGGGGAAGGCACTGCTGATAGGATGGGTAAGAAGATCAGTTCCATGCGGTGGCTTAGGGCTCCAGGCTGACAGACATTCCGTCTTCCCTTGCGTGGCCTCAGAGACGATTCTGAGAGTCAGGAAAGAGGGCCTCGGGGGATCTGTGGGAGTGTTACATGGGCTGGTCCTGGAAATGATATACAACCCTTGTGCCCAAACTTCCCTGGCCCCTGAGGTGCAGTGGGTGCTTGGATTAGTGAACACTGGAAAACTAAAGCCTTGGACAGGAGCACATCTTCAGTGAAAAATCTGAGTTCTGTGCTACACTTACTTGGAGTTATTTTGACGTAGACCATTCAAAGCCTGTTAATACAAAAATAACGGTGTCTTGGCTGACATGAATCACTGTTGAGTCTCTGAACTGAAGATCTACTAGTATTTGGGACATCAATTGAGAAACACTGTTATTTTTCACGGAGAAATTATTTTTAACGTTCTCATTAAAATATTAAAATCATTATGAGGCTCGTTATTATCAAACGTTATCAAAGACTCTCAAACACTTGAATATTACCTCTCAAGAGACCTACTGTACAGCATTGTGACTATGGTTAATAATAATATATTGTATTCTTTAAAAATTCTGAGAGAGTTGGACAAGTATTCACAGCACAAAAATGATAACTATGTGAGAAATATAGATATTCATTAGCTAAACTGAGTCATTTCCACAATGAATATATGGTTTTATACATCACGTATTATATGATAAATATGTACAGTTTTATCTGTGTAAAAATATAAATAAAATATTATCTCCTTAAATTGTAGGATATTGGAAGAAACCCTGGAAAATGTCTAGTCCAAATCATTTTCTGACAAATAGAAGGACACATTTTACATTAGGCAGTTATAAATTTACCATTGTGTGTGGAAGTATATGAAAGTAGCCGTCCTCTTGTACCTAATGGAAAGCTACATAATGAGCTTGGCACTTGGTCATGTTAACTGTTTCAAACTTCTAAAGAATTGGATGTATCCTCACTTTGACATTGTAAAGTGTGGGAAGGGACAGTGATAATTCTGCAGCTTGTCCCGTGTGCCTGTGTTATTTGATTTATGTTCTCTACCTGGCTCCCATGACACTGTCTGAATTCATAAATCTAAGTAACAGAAAAGGAACCTATAACTCAAAGAGGATGAGGTGGGCTAACCCCAAGGCTGTGAAAATACTGTGGAGTCAGAGCCCCGCTTGCTTGTGAATACTCACAGGCATCAGAGTTGCCAGGGTTGGGCACTCATAAAGGTACCAGGCAGGATACGCGGCAGCACTCTGGGAACAGATTTTTTGATGTTCAAACTTCTGTGTAGTCTGCATAATTTTTTTTTGTTTTTCCTTTTTTTCTTAAAAAATAAACTTGATGCGATCAAGTGTTCTACAAACTCATATGTCCACATCATATGTAACTGTATGTCAGTGGCTACAATGTGACCCTGGATGTCCTATGGGGAGAGAAAAAGTTGCACACCAAAGTGTAAGCTTTCAAATGTATCAGCCAGTAAAGAGTATAACAGTTTAAGAAACATAATGAGAGTGCAGAGTCACTTTTAAAAAGACACCAGGTATTTAAATATCCCACGATACAGAAATTCAGAAGGAGAGTCCACTAAGGAGGAGATGCTGAAGGACTATATAATATAAGACAAGTAAAGGGGGCACATTACAATCAAGCTATTTTGTATTCATATAGAGCTTATGGGTGGCCCATTCTTAACACTTGGACAGTATTTAGGCGGCCTTTACTTTATACTTGGTATAATTAGATCTGTGTCTTGGTATTTAATGCAATTTAGACACAGACTAAAATCGGGAAATACAAGTCATTTAGTTTTAGTACTATCACAGCCAATAGCCTCTTCCTAGGTCGGTCACAAATAGGTGTGCTGGCTGCGAGCATATAAGGTTAGGAACACCTTTAAACAAAGTATTGTAGGTTCTTAAGTAATTTTTACTAGTTTGCAGACCACTGATAAGAGCCGTTACCCCAAATGGGGATGCTTTGTGAGTGAAAAGGGATACATCAATAATTATACCAGATGTTTGTCCCTGTTTATGACTTCTTTTCCCATTATACTTGTGTTCCTAAAATATATATATTTTTAATACACTCAGCTTCAGTGTCAAAATGTTGCATTGTGAAGGACTTCTGCAGGATCACCCTGAATATAGGACTAATTGATGATGCCTTATCCTTTGATTTTCTAGGATGAACGTCAAACAGAACTCCAGAACATGTATTTCTGTGGGGAAATAAATATGAAGAGTTTCGTAGGAACAAATTGGCCTGACCATCACAGATTCAAAGGCCAGTTTCCCTTTACTCTGATTTCATGTTTTTGTTCAGTGGTACTTTGTTGGAACACTACAGGCTTATGCATCATGGACCCAAGAAGAGCACTGTTACTCTGTGTTTTAGAACAGATTTTTTCAATTTTCTGCATTAACTCCAGTAGTTGCTAGAGCATCTAAAAAATAAAATCTTTCCTTTTAAGTAACTTCAGCCTTTGTGAGAATGTTAAAGGAATGAATATTTTTGTGCTGCATTTTATAGAAGGTCACTCCAAAGCACGATGGTTGTTATGAAAACTGGAGGAATTTATGTACTCAAATTCAATTACAGTCACCCTCTAAGCAGAATTCTTGAAACACTAAAAACAAAAGCAAAACACAAAATAGCCTAAAGCGCCAAAAGGGGGAGGGTTAGTGTTGATATTGTCTCTGTCTTCCCAAGATTGAGCTAGCTAACATTTACAGAACAAGGATGCACACATTTATAATGAAATGTACCACTCCACTGCAACTGGAGAATTTGAGATGGGATACAAGCTTTTGAAATATCTGTCAGTAAATAGTGGGTAGATTATTGATTCACTTGGAATGTGTTTTAAGAGAATAGAAACTAGAAACACTACAAGCAGAAGGAGGAGAGAGAGAGAGAGAGAGCTCCAAAATGCAAAACAAACAAACAAACAAAAAACAACAGTGGCAGTTGAAGAAAGTAAACAAGGAGCAAGGTCTTTCTGGGAAGGGAAGATGAACCTTAGTTTCTTGGGCATATCAAGAGCTTCTAGTCAAGACCTGTGCTGTTATTCTAGACAATTTTACAGACTTAAAATAAGTCTAAATTATGATGAAATCAGAACAGTCTACCGCAAGGGATGCCATTAACAATTTAACAAGAGGGTATGTGGATTCTACTTGTTAAAGAGAATATTAGAAGACTATTTGATGTAAAATGCAACTATCACAGCGCTGAGGGTTGAGTACCTCAGCAGGATTTTCCTTGAACTCGTTGCCTTACAAAGCCAAATACAGAATGGAGTTTTTCACAAAGACAGCATATTTTGTGCAAAGCAAAAAATTAGATGGACTAAAGAGAATGAGGATTTGATTGGATACCTACTTATCAAATAGTTGTGTGGCAGAAAAGTCCACAGAGAACAGGCAGAAATAAAAGTGAACCAGAGGAAAATATCAGAGAATCGGAAATATGAGACATCTTGCTTTCTATCAGCGTGATAACAATGCATTTCTACTCTCTAGATTCCCAATTTGTCTCATCTTAAAGTAAAAGTACTATCTACCTCATAAGAATGGTGTCAGAATTAATGAGTAAAATCACTGTAAGTGGCACAGCACGGTGCCTAGGAGGGAGCGCCTAAGACTCATGAAAGAGTATCTCTGCTTTTTTCTTTTACTTTTAATATTATAGTCTGTCTTTCTTTTCTTCTTTCCAGGCATTTTAAGAAATTTTTATTTTGGCTTAATTTTAAATTTATGAAATTTGTAAAGTCAGTACAGGAGTTTTCATAGTCTCCTCACTCAATTTCCCATGTTTTCTCTTTGAAAAGTATTTTTCTCCAATTGTATAATTAGCACGCATGCTTACAACTATCTTGAAAAGGAATAGATTGCATTCTAATATAATTTCTCCTCACTCACTTCAATGGTACCTTTGTCATCCCTCAGTCCACGATTGATGAAAATTATGTGATTACCCTAGAGCATAAAATTATATTAACTGAGGCTGAATATGCTTATTGGCTTTTTCTTGACTGCAGAAAACTTTGGCAGAATCTAATCTTTACTAATTTGGGGAAGACAGTCACGTAGAAGCAAGAGAAAAAGTCGGTAAAGCCCCACGGTCAGAGAGACGTTGCAGTTACTGCGTATATTTAACACGCGTGGAAGCCCTAACAGTGATCTGTGGTTCCAATAATTTGGAAATCATTCCAATGACATGATAATTAGGTGAGGAGATTCAGAAGGAAGTCTGAGTTTACACCCATGGGGCTCTGTGTAGCGTCTTGATGTATCCCACAGCTTCGGGCGATAGAATAGGAAACGGGCTTCCTTTTTTCCATATCGTTTCTCTTTTCTCTTTGCGTTTAAACACTCTCTCCATAATTACCCTGTACTTCTCACGGAGGTTTTTCTCCTAACCACGCCTGCTCCCCAAAATGCCCAATGATCTAAAACAGGCAAAATAGCCTTCCTAATTTTGTCCAATATTAAAACACCATTCCCTCGATATTCTATTTAAGCAGTATGTCAGCAGAAGAAAATGAGTTCATAGGCAGCGGTTCATGTGGACTCTTATAGATAACTAGCATAATGTCTTTTTCCCCCTTGGGGCATTTACATTCGAAGAAAAGAAGCCTTGCAGTAAGAAAGACAGTCATCTGTCTAACACTCCCAAGAACCAGCCTATAACACTGGAGTGTAACCACCGAGGCAAGGAGAAGGAAAGGAACTCCGCACGCACCCTTCTTGGGCCTTCCCCAATCCAAGCTGGCTAGAAATGCCAAGCCCAACCGCTCAGGTGCAATGAAATCTCTTCAGTTCATGGTCCCTAAAACAGATGGGGTAATAATATTTATGAATACAGAAAAACAAGCCATAGAGAGGACAGGGGAGAGCTAAGAGGCGGCAAGAAAGAAGATTGAAGGCGGAAGGGACTTTACGGTTGTTTCAAGAAGGTGCTGTGTTTAGACCAATGTGAGGATTAAAACGATGGCCTCGGTGTCATGTACACATTTCAGCTCCCCAGATCCAAACCAACAGAAGGCAAAACACTCACCTCAAGCAGCTTGGAGAAAGAAGCTTGTTTATTCCGCTGCAAGCTTTTCCTCTGGCTGTAGACCTCAGTGCGACACTTCTAGAAAAAAAGTAATGAAGTGCAATGCTAAAGGCTGGACAAAGAAGAATGATTTGAAGGTGTGAAAGGATTGGGGAAAAAGATAAAAAGTAGTGACAGAAGTTTATTTCATTCCCATCATGAGATCCGGCAATGGTTATATTGCTTATTGCCTTCAGTTACCAAGGCCACAAACCATCATTTTCAAAGGGTCATTGCCCTGTATGAGCATCGAGGTTTGATGGGAAGATAAAGGGGTTGTGGGGGAAAAACGGCCTGGCCATTCTTCTTAATAGGTTTCCTTTTTCAGTTCTTCCAGAGAGGATAGCTAGAGGAAGGACAGGTTCAGAATACAATAATAATAGTAATAATAATCATAATAACGTTAATCATCTTCCTCCTCAGCATCAAAACTTTCTTAGAATATTGAACTCAAATAGGATCCCTTTATCGTTTATTTTCTCCTTTCTATCCTCACTGACATGAGGGATATGTACTAAATAATTCCCTGAAAGTAGTGTGGGCTTGCCTAGTGGTGGGATTTTTATTAAAATTTTAATAGACACACAAAAAGAAGTAATCTTACCCACAGAACAAATCCACCCGATGAGCTATACTTTTCCCAGACAATATTGTTTAAATTAGCTAATGCAATTGCAAACAATAGAACATAAATGAACACATATACATATGTGTACTTTTTAAAAGAGATTTTAACCAAGGAGGTTCATGAATCAAGCTTAGATTTACTTCGAAGTAAGATGAATGCAGTGGTAGGTGAAGAGTATAATTTTCTATTTCTTCCTCTTTTATCACTTTTTAACTGTATTGGCAGAATGTAGTTTTTACCAGAGAAGGATTCAGAATGAGAATTCCTTCTAACTATGAATAAGCTAGAAAAAATATCCAGTATTTTTAAATGTTTTGTGCAAATCCACTAAATAACCTGAGAGTTTATTATTTCAAAATGGTTGAGCCACTCGATTCCACATTTGTTCAATTTGAATTGTACCTTTCCAGGAGGTATCTGTTTGCTCCTATTAAACTGCACGTGCAGCAGACATTTCAGGCTTTCGCTTGGCTGTCAAATTTGGCACTGAAGGAAAAATACCATCAGGCAAAGTGAAGTAAGAGGAAAAAGCAGAAAGAGCAGTTACGAGCCCTGGTCCCGCCTCAGACTTCTGCTCCTGAGGTACAGGCACAGCCGAGTCACGCTCTGGAGACTGTTATGTGACCAGAGTTTTCTGCTACGTGAGGAGAACAGAGGAGACTCCGAAGGCCTCACGTTCAACATCCCTCCTGCCTGCTTAACGATAGTGCTGCTCGCTACGCGCACCTCAGCGCTGTGAGCTGAGCTACACAAGAAAGTACTGCCATGTCTGACCCAGCACTGTTTCAAATGCCATATTTGGTGTGTATTTTTAAAGAGACAAGATTACTGTTACATGTATCATTTCGCATTCTGTTCATTTCCATCTCTTCCTGATGCCTCAGTGAAAAGATTTCTTAAGTATTTTGACAAAAATTACTCTGCTGTAGAAGTGAACCCTGAATCTTGAAGGGTTAAACAAGTTTCAGAAATGTGGCATTTTTTTCCCTCCTTGGAAACTGCATGCCCGAGTGATTCCTAAGCTGTTAGAGTTACCATGGTAATTGTTATTCTTAAACAGAGAGGTTTAATTGTGAAGAAAAACCCCAACAAACTTGTCGTCGGCATCTTCAAGTCAGGACTACACAGACTTTAAGAAGGACTCACCTTCTGTGAGAACTGAATCGTGCACATCACTCTTTCTCTGGGTGTAAAATGGGCTTGTTAACGAAAATGGCAGAACACGAATGTATGAGGGGTATTTCCGGACACTGAGCTTATTGCATGCGCTTTGTAGGATTTTCCTTTGGGCAATGTGGACAACCTTCAAATCAACTGGATTTTAGGAGAACCGGTTTCTCAGAGCATCTGATAAGACATCTCTGTTGTTGAGCAGAATGGTTTTGAAGTCTATTCACACAATTTAAATCCTATCTGTTATTATTATTGCTGTTGTTGCTGCTGTTATTGTTATCATTATCATCGTTATTTTAAGCCCAAGGTCAAGGCCTAATGAGCCTGCTTCTGCTTATATTATTTGACTGGCACCAGTCAGCGTCCACTGCAGACTTCTGCGGCACATCATGCTTTGCGAAGCACGTGGCTCACGTGATCAGGTGAAACAAGTGGATACATGTGGAAGGGTTGTTTGGGGTCTCCTCCATCTAAAATCAGTGTCATGTAAGTCTGGATCAAATTGAATTTTTAAAATCAAGTCTCCTCATGCTCTCCATATTATAGCTTTAAAATTAGACACACAGGTTTACAAACAACCTGGAATTCCTGGAGTAGATAGGTAAATTCCCATACTTTGGGCATATCTTTACTCTTGTACTCATCAAGGGACTACCATGACTTGGTGGATTTTGTAAGGTAGACTGCTGGGCCTGCTTCTTAAAGCCAGAGGAAGGAGAGGACTGAACACAGAGAATCGGATGGGCTGCATTCAAGCTCTTTCCCTTTTGCTGTCTTTTGACCTAGTCAAGTTCGTCATCTCTCTGGGCCTCAGTTTCATTGCTTATAAAATAAATATCATAAGACCAACATCACATCATTGCTTTGAGAATTAAATGAGTTAATACCTATCAAGTTAGAACAGCTCCAGACACAGGGAAATATTAAGAGAAAGTTAATAGTTTATCAAAAGTTCTTTTTTAAATATATATTTGTATTCTCAGTGAGTATCCTCAGATTGGTTGGTTAATGAGAGCTTTTTCTTTTCATTCATTTGTTTTGTTTTGTTGAAAGATTGAATGAATGAGCTTTCGGTTCAATTAAGGAATCCTTGTTCATCTGCTTCCATGACTGGTCGTATAATATGCTTTAGACGAAAAATGCTTCCAAAGACCAGGACTCAGTGCATAGCAGTACATGCTATTGTTGGAAAGCCCCGCTTAGGAGTTCTGTTCCCTTCCTGGAAACTGTCTTTCACGGCAAAGGAAACTTTGAGCTGTCCACCTTTAGTTGAAAAGCCCTCATTCCCTAATCATGAAAAGCACGTGGTATTGCTCAAGAGAACCAGTGTTGCGCTCTCTCTTTCATATTTTAATGGGTAAGTTACATATGACTGTCCAGATTCAACAATGAGAAGTGAGTTACAGATATTTTTTATGGGCAGAGGTGTTTATTTCACTTGGCAATTTGATCACTAAACAAATCGTCTTATTTTGCAGGTTTATTTTTTACTATCCCATTTTACAAGAAGAATTTGGAAAAAAGAAGACTCACTTGACATTTCTAAGCCACTGGGATGCGTTTTAATTTGTTTCCAGGGTATTTAATCTATAAGACAGACCAAGCTGAATAATTTATGTAACAAAACAATGACAACAAGGTCAAAGAAGAAGTCTGACTTTACAGTGGGGAATATTCATGACATGATACTATTTGAGATATGCTTCTTGAATATTAATGAGTTTTTTCCTAATATTAAGTTCCAATTAAATAACCAGAAAGGTATAAGAAAGAAAATTGGATTCCATTTGATTTGGAAAAATTAAGCAAATTCTGGGATAGCAATAATCATATTGCTAATTGAAAAATGTCAACTATTTGTCCACACAATATTTAGAGAGAGTAGCTGGAAACATTTTCACTTGTGATCTAGTTGCAATGTCAACTTCAGAGAACCAAATATTCTGCATCAATAAATCAGATACTCATAATCCAATGAACTTAGCGATACATTATCTCAATTCTTTATTTTCAGTTACACGCCAACTTTAAGATGATTTACAGAGTTTCTGACGAGAGTTAAGTGTGCCCTTCCTTTTCTAACACGGTAGAGTTTATGGTCTGAAATGAATGAGGGTCCTAGGTGTGGTGGAGGAAATTTTAGGCCATCTAATGCACAGAAGAGCACTAAACTAGAAACAAAGGATCCCGGATATTTGCAGAACTCCACTGTCAGTAACGTGTGCTCTGGAGCTGACTGCATTTGTAGTGATATTTAACATTTATTAAGGACTCACTATATTAGGGGATTTAATTCTTGTTCTCGTAATGAACAAATCAAGAATGTTAGTGAATTAAGGTAATAAAAGTTGATTTCTTTTTCACGTCAAGTGGGAAGGCATCGATTCTCTTTCTGTTGTGTTCTGCTGCTTTCTAGGTTCTCAAATCCTCCAGTGCCTCCCGTGAGTCCAACTGGCAGGGCTACAAGACCGGCAGAGGGATGAAGAGCCTGCGTGTCACCGTGGACTAGGCCTGGGATGAATGTTTATCACTCCGCACATATCATGTGACCAGCACTCAGTCACTCGGTTCTGCTTCTCTGCAGTTGTGGTGGGGAAACACAGTAGAGTACCTTCAAGGAAGAGAGGACATGGGTAGTGTTAAGCAACTGAAATTAGGCATTGCTGTATCAGGTTTAGCTCTCTCAGTATCTCACATAATCCTCACAATGACTTTTTGGAGACCAAGAAACTTGCACTTAGAATGGCAGAGATGGACTCGTCCCTTTGATTCAGTCTGTGCTCTTAGCCGCTATGCTGAATCACCTCCTTGGCCTTTGAAAATCACTATGTATAAGATTCTTCACCCTGATAACTAAAATGACAGTATTTGCAATCCCTGCTGTACCTCGGGGATATTGAAAAATTGTGGTCATGTCAGGACTTGTCTTCTATCTGTTACATAGATGAACTGTCCGGGCCTCTTTTTATAGTTAACTCCTCTACTTGTATAATACATGCCGTCTCCTCTGGCCTTCCCCAGCAATTCCCCCCTCTAGTCTGTGCCATAAAATCTTCCCACTCATCAACTTACAAATATCCTCCTTCTTCGCTGATCTTGACAATTAAAATAGTTCTTGACTCCACAGGTCTATTTAACGATAACCTCATTCCTGTACTCCTCTTTACTGCAAGAAATCTTAACTAATATGCACTCATCCATTTTCAACTTGTTTTCCCCATTGCCTGCCAGATCGCTCCAATCAATTACACCTATCTTTGGCACAATAGTGATCTTGGTATATTCATCAATAGTCTCTACCTAGCTAAATAAAATAAATTTTTAGTCTTCATCTTATTAAATCTACTAGCAGCATACCACCTTTCTCCTCTTTGAAAGTTTTTCTTCATTCAATTGCCAAGATGCTAACATTCACTTCACTTTCTTTCCACTTTCCTACACTTTTTTCGTGCATCTCCCTCTTAGAGTTCTCTTTGTCTCACTGGCCTTTAAATAGAGAATTCCTCAGGGGCTCAATCCTGAGATGCCTTCTGTTCTTGCCTTTACAGTCATTCCTTTAAAAATCATATTTAGTCTCATGCCTTCAAATACCATCCATAAGATGAAGATCTCTAGACTCCATGAATGTATATGTCTGTATGTGTCATTAATTGAATGCACTATAAACAACTCAAGCTTAAAATGCTCCAAATTAAAGTTCTCACTCCTTCATCATAACCACCCTTCTTGTCTGAAGCCTAGAGGCTTACTAGAGTATATCAGATGAGTAGGGCATGAAGAACCCTTGGATACTCTGCCCCAAAACAGAAAAGAGGAGATGCCCCTCCCAGTTACCTCTGGGCTCTTGGAATTTGGGGAGAGAAGATTGGTAAAGAATGTCCATTTTGACTTAATGGATGTTTTCTTGCTTCATCAGACACACACAAAACGCAGAAACGAGACCAGTACAGACCACCTTTGAGAAGCGAAAGTCGTGGAACAGAACCAGAAAAAGACCAGGATGCCCCTTTACCACCAATGGGCTTTGACTCACCCAGCAGAATCTTCTCTCTGTGTCATTCTTGCTTCTGCGGGCATAACGATATAAAAGGCCCCTTACACATCTGGGAATCAGAGGTAAACTGAGATATAAATAAGAGCCTGAGCTGTGATCATTGACTGATAAATGATTATGATTTAATTTGATGGGATATTTACTGAGAAAGACTGAGATATTCTGAACTAAATTATATTACAGAAATCAATGAACTAGACGAGTATTTAACTGGGAATTGACCAAATATATAAAATACCTCATCTCAGCAATTTGTATGTTGAAAAATAGTATTTTATAGTTTTGAGAAAAAAGTTAGTTCATGCAACACAAATCTATATATAGAATTCTCAGATTTATAATTTATACAGAGACATATAAAAGCAAGCTCAACTAGTATATATATATTTTTTGTTTGTTTGTTTGTTTTTCTTATTTTTACTTTCAAAGACATTGGCAAATGCACATTATCCATGAATTGTTGAGAGTTGATTTTAACAGTGAGGTTTATTATCACCCGATTTGTCTGTTGGCAGACATTACTAACCAGAGAAAGGGACTCCACAGAGAATAAAAGCAATCCCTTTGGGAATTTTCCAGCCAAGTACTGTGTGCTTAGTATCATCTTGGCCCCTAACATTTTAAATATATGAACTTACATCCAGGTTGATAGATGATAACACTTTAGGTCTGCTGGAAAAGCAGAAGACAATTCATCCTTCCTGCCACAATAAGGCACATAGCTCGGAGGCCAAACCAGAGACCACCACAGCTTTAAACAAGAAAGTCACTGATTAGAGGGAAGGCAAATGCTGAAAGAGAAGCCTAGATATACTGAGAAGGAGTCCAAGAAGCTACCAGTCAAACATGGAAAACAAAGAAGACTACAACTGAGAACCTGTGGGGCTAGCGATAATAAGAACAGCAGGAAGAGACAGAGGAAAAGCACACAAAGAGAAGAAAAAAAAAAAAAACGATAAAAAGATGATACATAAAAGGGAATGAAAAACCAATAGAAGATGCCAGAAGTTTTGACAGTGAGTGGTAGGATCTGAAAGAACTTCTAAAAGAAGTCACTGAACTTCCCTACGGGGCACCGTCCTCGACAGTGAGATCTTAACCTACAGGGATATCGGTGCAGCCGAGTTCCACAAAAATGAAAGACACAAAATAACTAATAGAGCGCAAGAGATTATATGTGTCTACTCAGAAGCATTTTCCTGTGGCTATTTCAAAGAGAAGGTAGCTGGAAAAGCTGCATGTTTTCAAATACATAATGAAAAGAATTTCGTGTGCATTTTTTGTGATCGTGATTTTTCTTTTCTTTTTTTTTTTCTTTTGACGTGGCAGTCAGCAAGCAAGAATGCATTTAACAATCATTTAAAAACTGAATTAGCCACTCTATTTAACTATATATTTTCTTCTATCCATTCTTCTTCTCTTGTTATTTCTGAAGCCTTTGGCTTTGAAAGAATTTGTGTTTTCATTATTGATTTTTCCATCCCACTCATAGACCCACTGCAATTCTAATATAACTTATTTCACAGAACAGTTACTCATTTTAATTAAGCATCATTTTTGCCCTACACTTATATTTACCTATCCTTTGGTATTCATTAAAAATAACCATTCCCATGAGAAAACCAGGACTGTTCACCAGTTTAGACTCAGGAGTCCATCATTTACTTTCTATTTTGTAAATTCCAGTCAGATATTACAGGGCTTAGCTTTGTATTGCCTTGTCTCTTCAAACATAAAACTACCACTTTTTAAAAAAATTTTATTTTAATGGTACATTTTAGATGTACGTAGTGATAACATTCATCATAGGGGATTTGTACCTGTACATGACATATCTTGTTGCTTCTTTTTTCCCCTTCCCCTCTCCTCACCCCCTCCTCCCTACCTATCTACAAAAGCTTTGTTTCCATTTTTTCCTTCCATTTCTTATTTCTCTTGTCCTCTGTTCTATTCCCCCTCCCTTGTTCCCTTTCTTCCCATTTGGACATTTTCTTCCCTTTCCCAATATAATACATTTTAGTCTTTATTTACGCTTTCAGTTTCTCACATCAGAGAAACATGCAGTATTTAAACACGTGTGTCCGATTTACTTCACTTAAGAGTATGGTCTCAAGATGCATCCATTTACCTAGGAATATCTCCAGCTTATCATTCTTTATGGCAGAGTAGTACTCCATTATATAAAAGAACCACATTTTCTTTATCCATTCTGCTGTTGATGGGCATTTGAGCTGCTTCCACAATTTAGTTATTACAAACTGTGCTGCTATAAACATGGGTATGCATATATCCCTCCGGTATAATGATTTTAATTCTTTTGGGAAGACACCAAGAAGTGGAATCACTGGGTCAAATGGAATCTCTAGTCCTAGTTCCCTGAGGAATCTCCACACTGATGTCCATAGTGGTTGTACCAGTCTACATTCCCACCAACAGTGGAGAAGGGTTCCTTTTTCTCCAGAGCCCCTCCAGCATTTGTTGTTGGCTGATTTGTTGATAATAGCTATTCTTTCTGGAGTGAGGTGGAATCTCAGGGTTGTTTTAATTTGCATCTCTCGAATGACCAGTGATGGTGAACAGTTTTTCATATGTCTATTTGCTGTTTCTGCTTCTTCATCTGAGAAGTGTCTATTCATTTCTGCTGCCCACTTTTGGACTGGGTCTTTAAATTTAGGGGGTCTGATTTTTTTTGAGTTCTTTATATATTCAAGATGTTAATCCTTTGTCAGAGACCTGTGTCTTTCTCCATGCACTAAAGCTAAAATCAAAGTGGATCAAAGATGTAAATATCAAAACAGAAACACTAAATCTGTTGGAAGATAGAATAGGTAGAACTCTTGAAGACATAGGTGTAGGCAAGGATTTTATGAACAAATCCCCAGTTGCCCAGGAAATAGCACAAAGAATCAACAACTAGGACCTGATCTTACTAACAAGCTTTTGCACAGCAAAAGAAACTACCAATAGAGCGAAGAGACAACCCACAGAGTGGGAAAAAAAATTTTTACCAGCTATTCCTCTGACGAAAACTACCGTTTTTAACACCAGAGAACAGCCCAACAGAACTGATTCCCAGTATTCTTCCTTAGCAGTTGACGATAACATTGGAATGAGATACAGCTCCATTTATTTGTGGCATTTCGCTTATTTATTTATTTCAGAGGGAGAGACAGATAAGAGGCTGATTGAGTTCACACCTCAGTGATGAGCATATTGGACAACCCATTAGCGTTGACGACTAAGCAGTAGCTTAGGCCCACAGGCAGTTGTTTTGGATTTATAGTAAGACACAGTGATGGATAAGTGTAAACTCTTATTTTCAGAAAAGCAAACGAATGCTTCCTATGTAAAAATAAATAAATAAATAAATTGCAGCTAAGCTAATTTAAGGCTAATCGAAAGAGTCACTCACTCTGGGAGGGAATAATGCCCAAGAAGGGCCCCGTAATAAGTCTCTGGTCCTTTGGCATATCCACAGCACAAGAGAGGTGCAGATAAGCTTGCTTCTCACTCATAAATAATCTCCTGTTGTGATCCTTAATGTATTGTGAATTCATTGTGGGTTTCTAGGCAGCTGGAGGACACTAATCAATGCGAAAGAAACTTTCCAGTGGTTTTCACTTGGAAGTATCAATCAAGTCACAAATGTGCTTTATTTCAGATAGCCTGAGTAAAACTTGATAAAACAAAGTTGGTCAGAGGGAGGAAAAGCTTCTGGAAGAAAAGCTTCTGGAGGATGGCTTTTCTTAGAAGATTTCAAAGTATGCTAAATCAGGTCAGCTTCTAATACATTTTTCGTTAGTTCCGAATGAGGTAGGATAGAAGAAATAAAGATAGGTAAAAAGAAGACAAGAAAAATTGTAATTCTAAAATTGTACATTCAAGAGAAAACGCAGCTCTAGGACACAAAGCTCCTCAAGGTTACAATATCTTTTTCCCTTCCAGGAGACTCACTCTTCCCAAATGTTCCTGAAGGTTTTAACAATACCATAAGACTGTAAATTGGGCCTGTGCGTTTCCTCCCACAGGCATCCATTGTCACAGAAGCAGCACTATTAAATGCGCCACACATCTCTACACTTCAAATGGTTCTCATTTTAAAGTAACCCATCAAAGGGGTAGGCTGACAGACAGATGGTAGAAATATACATCCTAAATCATCCGTCTTGAGGGCATTCCCAAGATCACATAAAAGTCCCAGTCTCAGGCTATGAGGTACTTCGATCCGAGCTCTCCCACTCTCTCTTAGTCTGTCCTTCTTAGCCTGCCTAATAAACCTCTTCATGCCTCTCAGTAATGTGCCCTGAAAATTCTATGCTGGAAGTCAGCAAATCTACAATCTACCCTGTTGGTGGCATGAGTTGAGGTCCCCATCACCTCTCTGGGAGACCTCTTAAACTTGGTCAGGCAACAAGGCTAACTTACAGTGAGGCCAGTCCTTACATCTAGGAGAATCCACATCTTTGGGAGTTGCTTAAGTAGGCGGAATAATTCAGATATTTTTTGGTTTCCCAAGAGTGATCATTAGAATTGTTGATATAGTATTTATCTAAATAAAATCAATAAATTAATTTCAAATATTAATAAGTGGCGGGTGGACCGTTTTATGTTCTGAAATCATTGGAGCTTTCACCTCTACTGGATTTCTTGGCGATCAGTCAAATTTTTAGACACACAGAATTGTGCTGTTCAAAGAACCTGTGATTCAGAAAATATTAATTCATTTTTATTCATTGACTACTTACTAAAGTCTGTTAGTTTTCTAGGGCTGCCACAGCAAAATATCAGAGACTGGGTGCCTTAAACAATAGAAAGTGATTTTCTTGCAGTTCCGGAAGTGAGAAGTACAGGACCAAGGTTGGGGAAGGATTTGTTTCCTCTTTGCCTTGCAGATGGCTGTCCTCTTGCTTACTCTCTGTGTGTGGCTCTACTTCTGTGCATACAATCTCCCTC
The DNA here is from genome assembly GCA_004026905.1 of Hystrix cristata. Taxonomy (NCBI): domain Eukaryota; kingdom Metazoa; phylum Chordata; class Mammalia; order Rodentia; family Hystricidae; genus Hystrix; species Hystrix cristata. The sequence continues at coordinate 172,428 of PVJO010000971.1, forward strand.
ATGTTTTTCTGTCCTTAGAAAGACACCATCGGTCTTGATTAGGCCTCACCCTAATAGCCTGATTTTACTTTAATCATGTTTTAAAGACCCTGTCTCCAAATATAGTCAAATTCTGACATAGGGAGGGTCAGTCAAATTCAATATATGAATTTGCAATCAGCAAACAAAAAAAAAAATTCATATCCTTGTGCACCTTATATGCTAATGAAGGCAAACAATACAAAGAGTAACTGTAATTTAAAAGTCACATAATATTAGTAGTGTTAAGTGCTATTGTGAAAATATTAGAGCATAAAAAATGGATGTGGGATGCATTGAGTGTGGAAGGTGAACGATCAGAGAAAGCTTCTTTTAATGTAGAGACAAAATAAACCACCGACGGATGCCCTTGAAGAGGTAAGCGATTTTGCCAAATAGAGGGACTAGTGGTGCAGGCTAACGAAAGAACAAGGAGAAGGCCGCGATGTAGGAGCATATCAGCCTATTGTGAAAGAAATACATCACTGAGAAAGGTGTGGAGACATTGGAAAAGTGATATGACCTGACTTGTTTTACAACAAATTCACTCCGATTGGTATATTGAGAAGAAACTGTGGGGGTGGAAGGTTGAAATCAAGGAGACCGGTTAGGGTTACTCCAAGAATCCCATTGAAAAATATTAGTGACTCAGACTGGAAGCCCAGCAGTAAAGTTGGAGGGAACAACTATATTCTGAACATGTTTTAAAAACTGAAGCAAAATTTGCTAATGCTATGGGAGGTGAGAGACACTGAAGAGTTGAATGTGGCTTCCACCATTTTAGACTGAATAGTGGGTACATTTGACGTGAGTTAAGACGCAGGAAGAGGACATTTGAGAGAAAGATCAGCAGTTAAAGTTTGACATGCTAATTCCCCTTTAGGAATCAGACACTTCTAGAATAATGGTTCAGGAATTTTAAGGAAAGACAACAGTTAATAGAGACTAGGACCAGTTACTCACCCAGCCACATTTATTCCAGAAGGCCAGCATTATAAGCCTGGAGAAATAAGGATCCCAATGCTGGGCTCCTGTTAATGAAGTGAGTGGGGAGTTGCTGCACTGGAGTCCTGCTGACCTGGATTTGCGTCTGTATTTCACATGACCTCAGGCAGGTCAATGCATCACTCTGAGTCTCAGTTTACTCACCTATAAAATGGGTTGTCAATGATATTTTAAAGATTAAAGATACTACTAAAACAAAAACTGTATTATAGGGGCAAAGTTAAGGAAGACTTTGTAGTCACAACTCTTGCCATAGAGGTGAGAGATTTAAATTCCACTAAGCAAAATGCTCTAGAGTTTGAAGTGCTAGGATATTTTATGAAGTATCAGGAGCCATCTATGTTTGTTAATTGACTTTACCCAAGGGGAAAATATTAACTTTCTTGTGTCTTCAGGAGGAGAGATAACCTTATAATTTGGAAAAAGGTATCTGCCAAAGTTAGGCTGCTAACATCCCTCAGAAACCGGTAGGGAAAGGGCTTATCTTCCTTGAGGTTTATATTTCAAACAGATGGATCCAAGGACCTTGGGAAAGACAATCCTGGGTTGTGAAGCTGTCAAGCAGCCTTTAAAAGATTTACATCTCAAAGGGATAGAGAAAAAATTTAAAATTTCAAATTTAAGTTAAAGTAAAATACTCTGAGGACAGGGAGGTCAGGGGCTAGAACCAGGTTGGTCAAGATGAGATAAAGTCTATTCTGGGAAACAATATTGAAAAGCTTCTGACTCAGGTCTGGGAACATAGTAGGTACCCAAAGAATAGGAGCAATTAAGGCCATTATTATTCACTTCTGCTGCTGTAGAAAACCTAATCTAAAAAGGACAAAATGACTATTGATCAGCATTCTGTTAAGTGCTAAATTAGACACTGTTGGAAAGAAGCGGATGAATGTTTTGGATACGTGAGAATTCATACTTTAGCTTGGGTCGGAGAGAACCGGTGGACACAAAAGCATCATCAGGGCTTGTTTCATAGCAGATTCCGAATGATTTTGTTCTGAGATATGTGAGGTCCCAAGAAAAATGTCCTAAGCTGTTTCCGGGCCTTGTTTAGACCATGGGCCCCTGAAAAGAGGTATATTTGGAAAACAAAACAATGGCTAACAGAAAAGGACATTAACCCAACCAATGTTATATCTATTATTTAATGCCTAATGTGTCATGGAACATTGAAGAAAATTACCCCTGATTGGTGAGTGTTTGGGAGTGAGAGGAAATACAGTGTAAAGATTCTCAAAAACAACATATTCCGAAGCACAGTGGCAATCAGAACTCCACCTCACATACAGTGCAAGAGAAATTCAAGACCCTCTACAGACATTTACTGATACCGAAAGACTGAGGCCTGTATAAAGCTCAAACTAGATAAAAACTTTGTTCATTGAACTACCCTACTCAAGGAGTGTAACCAGTAGTAAATTTAGAGTTAACATGAATAGCCTTTTGAAATGTCCCAGTGGGATATTATGCATATGCTAGTATGGTGTCAGCAACATAGGTTTCTCTTCGCAGACCCAATCAACTAAAATCCATATTACTTATATTTTGCCAAAATGTACTTTTCCTTATGTGATTTCTTTGCCAGGATATTTGTGAAGGCAAACACAGAGATTTTTTTGAACTGGCCAACATTTAGAAGACCAAGATGACACTGCAAGGCATTATGTATTTTGAATTATTTGTCACATAAAGAATAATAGTACTTTGACTGAAGAATAAAAAAGAAATCCAGAAGCAAAGGAGGTCCAATGTGGGTGTCACTCCCAGGAATGATTGCCTTTGGTTGTTGGAATGATACCAGAATTAAGACACATTTTATCAATCACTCAACCCAATCTTCTTATTTTTAAAGAAACAGAAAGTATTAGTCCATTTTCTGTTTCCATAAAGCAATACTTGACACTAGGCAACTTATAAAGAAAAGAAAGTTATCAACCTCTTTTGGAGGTTCAAAGGCACTTGTGCCAGCTCCGCCAAGGATCTCGTGGCCTATGCCAGATGCATACACACGTGAGTAGAAGGGATCATGTCACATGACCCAAAGCCAGGACATGACTGGGGTCCCAAGAGTACTATGTTAACTGTTCCCCTGGGTGTGACCTCAGTGACCTTTTGGTCCTATCTTTTAAAGGTCTCACTGTGTTTTAACATCGCTAGACTGGGCACCAAACTCCCAACATATGAACCTTCAGAGAATACACTCAAACCTTATTCAAAGTATACTAGGTATAAAATGGCTAAAGGCGCTGACTAATTTTGTAGCCATATTTGTTCTGCAGTGTGGGTTTCCTGATGCCTAAACAAGAACATCTCTTCTTTACTTACAGCCCTTAGATGGACAACGGTTTTCTCTTGGCTTAGGCTCTGTGGCCGGGAAATGGCATAGATCTTCAGCCGCATGCTCCCGAGAGCCGCCGCTTCCCGATCATCACAGGCTATATATCTGATGGGTGTTCTCACTTCTGTCTACCTTTTTATCTGCTTCTTAGTGATAATGGGAATAATAGGGAGGGAAAACTGGGATTGTCTCGTAATATACTTCTCAGTTTCGCGGCTGTGTCTTGAGCTAAAGAAAATATTACAAACCCAACTGCTGCCCTTTGTTACTTTCTTGCTGCCAGCACCTATGCTATGTATGACACGGTGCTCTTTTCATTACGTTATAAACTGTAAGGAAGTATCTTATACTTACTTTTATTTTCTGAGTCTTAAAAAAGAGCCATTTACTTAGGTGATTAATATACACGTATGTATATTTACTCAATATGTATGCCTGTGTAAATTATTTGCCTAATGTTTATATGTGTATATGTGCATTTACACGTATGTGTGTGCATACACAACTGTGTAGGTGGGTCCTTGTGACTCTTGCTCTTTGTGACTGTCCACTGCTCAACAGAAGAATGAAAGTCGCTTTGAAAGCCTTACAGCTGGAGAATGTTACCTCTGAGCAATGGTAGTAAGCAGAGGGGCGGGGTTGGTTTGGTTGAAAGGTCCTGCGTGTGTGAGTAACTCTGTGGTAGAACTACACTGGCAGAAGGGCCGCCCAGGGGCATGTCCTATCTGGTCATCACTACCGTGGCCTTGACCTCACCCCCAGTGGCTTCTCGATGTGCATTAAAATTGGAGGGTAGCACAAGTTCGTCCATGAATATTTACCTAAATTGTTGGAGAGAATTAATTACCTATCTTTTTGTATTCCTAAAGCAAATCTACTATCTGACTCTGTCTCAGCCAATATAATATATTATAACCGTCTGTCTTTCTCCTAAACTTCAAGTTGCCTAAGAGCGTAGACTGTTTCCAAATGTCTTTGTATACTTTGGTGTCTTTTTAAAAAATTTTTATTTTATTTTAATGGGTGTCTTTTAAACAGAAGATGAATGAATGAAGAGAAGATAAAGGCCAGACTTTGACTCTACTCTCTGACTGTCTCTCTGTCTACATAGTCTTCTCTGTCTGTCTGTCTATCTATCTATCTATCTATCTATCTATCTATCTATCTTCTATCCTTTTCTAAGGGCTTTAGAGCCTTTAGAGCCTCATTCAATGCCCCAAACAACTTTATTTTACAGAAAAGGAACCAAGGTTCACAGAGATGAAATAACTTGCCCAAGGTCATTCACGTGAAGTCGCAAGAAAGAATTCACACTTACCAAATATGGCTGCAGAGTTCCTACCCCAAATAATTGCATTAAAATATGCCCCCTTTAGGCTTTAGGATGTTAAGTGGCCAGAATGTGAAAGCGAGGGGGAACAGGACAAATCATTTTGACTAGAAATAGCAAGAAATAACATGTCTGTAGCAAGAAGTTTTTGTTTGCAATTAGGGGTTCACGGGGCTCCTCTTTGGTAAATGATGGGAAAAGGGATATTGAAGCAAAAATTATTTCAGAATCAACAGTGCAGAGTTAAAAGGTGATTCCCCACACAGCACTAAGTAGGCAAAACTGGGGTGAATTTCTCTGTCTTCCTAGGGTGTCTGAACCTTGACCCGCTCTTACTTCTGGGGAAATGGCTAACACGTGGGCTTGTTAAATCTCTGGGACTATAAATGAGCATTACATTTTTTATTATAATTACTTTTCATAAAGTAAGCCTACATTACACAGTATCTCCTGTAAATATTTTCAGATGTGGCCAGAGTCTTTGTTTTGGTTCTGTGGTTCAGCACACAAACAAATCAAAAATGTTGAAATCTCTAAGGTATCCCTTTTCCTTATTTTTTACGAGCTTCCATTGACTAATAATAAGATGTACCAGTCAGGGTATACAACAACCCCAATAGTGCTGTTTCTCATCATAGACTTCGAATGACAAGGACCAAATTTATAGTTTCTACTTTGAATCTACTGGTAAGCCCCCAGGAATGTGTGGCTTAGAAGTTTATTTGGTGCCTGGGAAAAGCATAGTGAACAGTTACATTTGACATTATTCACGCCCTTCGAGGAAACATTCCTGTTCCTGTTGGAGTAAGTTTCCTGCAGGCAACACTTTACATTTTGCATCCCTCTCTACTCTGATTACTCTTCCTGAAGTTCTCTTGGGCTCTTTTAAAGTAGGCACACTCCAAATTCTCTGTGATGTTCTGCACTTCTAGTATGCATGCTGCTTCAGCCTCATTGTCATGGTCATTTGCAAGATGCAGAGTAGGAACAGTTGGAGCAGTGAGCCAAGACACTCATGGGCAAGCTGCAAAGAAATCTAAATGAAAATGAGTAGACCCGGGTCAAAACAAGTAATTGCTGTGAGAACTCTAAGCTCCCCTGGAGCCAAGTCCTACTCTCATTTTGCTTAGACCCAAGACAGTGTAAAAACATGGTACCTAAAAATATGTGTTTCTCTTCAAGATGGTATTTGTATGAATCGCTGAGAGTGACTTGAGCCTGGAAGAAAAAGTCTGCATCTCAACCTGCAGTTTCATTCTTTCAGGTATTATTGTCTTTTCTCCTTATTTCGCTTTGTTTCTTTCTGTTTCTCTCCTTGTTTCTTCTTTCTCTCCTCTCTGTCTCTGTCTTTGGCTCTTTCCCTTCATCTGAGGCCTTTTCAATGCTGTCCAGGGGGACTTCCTGTGCATTAGAAGAGTTTTGCATCTGTGCTGCCCAACGCAGTTGCTGCTAGCTACATTGGCTCCCCAGAACTTGAAATATGTCTAGTGCGACCGAGGAAGGGAACTTCTGATTAAATTAATTTAAATTTGAATTGCCATGTAAGACTCGTGTGTCTCAAATTGGCCAGTGCAGCTTTTGACCAATTATTTATCTCTACTCTTTCCATATTATTCAGATGTTGGTAATGGAGTGTTCATATCCTTTTGGTGTAGTCCCTTCCTTTATTAAAAATCGCTCATCACCAAGGAAAGTTGGCCAGCTCACAAAGTTTGGTTCAAACATTTTCCAGACTCTTCCCCTTAACTTTAGAGGGCTTTCAGGGCAAGAGAGCACTTAGTGTCTTTTCTAAAGTCAGAATGTTCCTTTCTGGTTGCCAGGCGACTGGGTATTCACTGGCTGGAGATGGATGGCACTGCAGTGTGACTGGAGGTTCAGAGTGGTCTCATTTGCAAGGCAAGAGAGCAGGTGTATTTGAAAATTTTATGAGCAAAGGCAGAGGTCAGCAACCTCTTTGGCCATCTGCAGAAATAAATGATGTTGGTACAACAATCTTGAGCCAGGGAAGGCATGAGGAGAAAGGAAAAAAGGAGTGAAATAAAAAAGGTAGCGAAGAAGGAAAAGGAAGATGAATAGGAAAAGGACAAAGTCTGAATACCCATGTTAAGAACAAGAATATTACCAACAGTGATCTTAGTCACAGTCCTGCTTCTGGCGAAGTACTCCGACAAAGGCAAGCTCCCTCACCAGAAAGAAAGCTTGAGTTCGCTGTGGGTGCTGGTACCTCAGGACTTAGAGTGGCTCTGGGGGACAGGGGAGAGGGAGTCAGTTCATTTTATATATGTCTCAGAATATCTGAATCCACTCCAAATGAGACAAATGCCACTCTCAGGTAGACTGGCTACTATTTCGTGTCCTTCTGATCATGTTTTTCAACTTTTTGTTTTGAGCTTGACAAATATAACCTCAGGGTCTAGTGATCACTTTGGTTTTGATCAGCATTTGTTTTGAATAGCAAAAAAGAAATATAAGAAGACATTGCCAAACCAGGATATTAGGAAAAGCAAATATGTTTCTTAATAAGTCTACGGTTCTGCTAAATCATGGACTTTTTTTTTCTGAGCAGTTTGCTTACAATCCTGGAATCGTGTTCCTCATATCTGGGAAATCTATTTTACATTGACTTCTTGTATTTGCTACATTTTATATTGAGTGGCTTTGCTGTATTTTAAATGTATTTGTGTCTAGACTTGTGGGGATTTTGCTACAGCCAATTTCTACATTATTAAGAGGGTTATTTTGAGTGGCCCCTGTGAATAAACCTAATTTTCCCCTCTGATTAGTGCTTAATTTGAAATTGTTTGTGCAGTGATGAAATCTTTCTTGAGTTTCACTTCCAGATTCCAGTTTCCATTCCCAGAGGTTGCTTTTGATTACATAAATGCTTTCAGGGTGATTATGTGGGCAAAATTGTATATTAGGTAGTTTTGGTGGTTTTTCTAAGAAATTGTGCTATTTAGAAAGAAGGGCTGTAAGTTAGGTTTTGAGTCTTTAGGTACTTTACAATTACATGATCATTCCTTCTATTCAATGCAAAAAATATACACTGCACCTGTAACCTTTCATAATTTTGTTATCCAGCCTTTGACTGGAGATTCATTTCTCTTTAAGAATCCACATTACAGGAGGATGTTTCTGGATACACATATCAGGCTTATCAGAATAATAGTTTCCCATATTCCTCTTTTTTGTCATGTTCGGTTTTTGCAATAAATGTTATTGGAGGGCAGCAGGAGGATACTTATACTATTCTCCAAACTCTAACCTGAAATCGGAGCACACGCCTGACTTCCTTATGAGTCAATGTTTGCACTGTAAAACTTTATATATACTCTCTGACCCCAGCCAGATAATTTGTTGTCTGTTCTCACAGGTTCACAGCTGGACTAAAATTTTGCCTCAGGATGAATCATACCTCTAGTATTGCTATATCTTATTGAGATTTGGGACTTAGAGATGATGTTGGAAAAAGTTAATATTTGGAGGGACGTTGGGATGGGGTAAGCATATTTTGCACATGAGGACAGAACAGAGTGTTACAGATGGAACTGTATCACCCTCAGAGCAATATCCCAAAGTCTTAATCTTCAGAACTTCAAAATATTATCTTATTTGGAGATGCAGTCTTTCTAGAGACAGTCAAATTATAATGAAGTCATTGGAGTCAGTCTTGACAATGTCCTTATGCAAGAAGGAGAAATGCGGACACACAGACATGTGCAGAGGCAGGTAATTTGACGATATGAGGAGAATAGCTTATGAGTATGTGGACAGCCCTTTACCTCCTAAGAGGGAGGTCGAGAGCGCATCCTACCTCACAGCCCTTTAAAGGGATGGACCCACCAATGCCTTGGTCTGAGAGCTCAAGCCTTCAGAATTTCAAGCCAGTGCACCTCTCTTGTTAAGACATAAAGTTTGTCATAGGACTCCGCAAACTAACATAGCAGGGCAGGCCTCAACCAAGATATCCAGGAATGATGACCATGTGGCATCTAAGACAAGCGGACCCAGTGACGTCTCTGGTCTCTGCCTAGGCTCTTGACAGCAGGTCTTTTTCTGTAGCTCTCTTCTTTATCCTCTTCAGCTTTTTCAATAGCTCTCATTTTCTATAAGTCTTAAAGAATGACCAACACCTAGCCAAGGATAATGACCACAAAATTTTAGTAAGTCAGGTGTTATCATCACACCCCAGAGATGCTGCAAGTTACTTTTATAACTAGTAATAATATGTTAGCTAATATTTACTCAGCACCTGCTATGTTTCTGGTGAAGTATCAAGGGACAGATTTTATTGTCATTTCCCTCATTTGAGAAAAGAAGAAACTGAGACAGGATGCTCGAACTTGACCAAATTTATGTAGCTAGTTAGTAGCAAAGGTAAGCGTAATGAGCACCCACCTGGCCTTAATCATGTCCCTACTAAGAGAATCAATCAAATTCTAAGAATGAAAATATAACGATAAAGTGGGATTTAAGTAAGGAGGTTATAGTCATTGTACTTTCACATACTGGAAGGCCTCCTTTAAGAAGCAATTCAAGGGGCCGGGGATTTAGCTCTGTGGTTGGAGCTCTTGCCTAGCCAGCACAAGGCCCTGAGTTCAATCCCCCACACCAAAAAAAAAAAAAAAAAAAAAAAAAAAAAAAAAAAAAAAAAAAAAAAAAAAAAAAAAAAAAGGCAATTCAAATTACAGTGGTACCTCTGTACCTCTGCTCCAATTTGGCTCACAAACAAAAGTTTTGGCAAAATGGTGTTTTTGTTTGTGAACTCTGCATCAGGTGATGAACATTACCACAGCCATCTTTCCTGTAAGAACGTGAACATGGCTGACTTCTCCAGAACTGTGGAAATAATTAAGTTCCTAAGCCGAGGCACCACTGTCCTTTCATGCTTCCGATGTTTCCCACAGAAGCCTTTTCCAAAAGTAACTAACACGGTAGTCACTGTAGCAATTCACATTTCAAGCCACAGACAGTCCAAAAACAGTGGCTGCTTCGACGCAAAGCAACATTCTTCTGTAATCAATTAAATTCATTGTGCTTGATTATTCAGTTCCTGCCAAGAAACGATTTAAGATGCCTGTTCACAACAATTTGTTTTACAATTTCTAGGACCACTAAAATGACCCCCTGATGACGTGGAATTTTAAAAGATTTTTTTTTTTTCCAATGTTGCCTGAGGACAATGTGATAGTAAAACAAAACCAAACAAAAGCCCACTTAGATGTTAGTGATTTCCATGTGGAACATACACTCAATTCATCAAACTTCATCCACATGTATAGCTATTTCATTAAGACATGGCTTTTGTTATAAATAATTAAAAGGCTTTGGAGCCCACAGAATCAAACTACTGCTGTAGCTCTACCATGCCTGTGCTGCGTGGGCCTTGGCTACTTACCGACTCTGAATTTTAGCAGCCTCATCTTTGTTATTGATTAGGAGATGGGTGCTAGCATTAAATAAAATAGTTAATACAGTGCAGCTGGTAGATTACTGAGCTCCGGAATTTGTCCTTTCTCTTTACCTTTCCCTTCAATCTCCTCTCAGGTGTGCTGAAAGGTTCTCTGCCCTTATCTCAGCTGGCTAAGCGTTGACATGAAGAACTTTAACGAAAGCTACATAAGTCGACTAAAGCTTGGCTCAGCATCCTTCCAAATCAGTTTGTGTTTTTGTTGGACAGGGGAAAGCAGAGACTGCACAAGAAATAGGACTTCCAGCTTCCCTCTGCAGTAGGTAGGTTCATTTTTAAGAATTCTCAGGGAAGACCATTTTTTCCTCATTTCACTTAGACCCAAAGTAAAAAACAGTTGTTATCCCTAAGGGGTGTGTGTGTGTGTGTGTGTGTGTGTGTGTGTAAAATTTATCCTCTACAGCTATTTTCTTTCTTGGAACTTGGCTTTGTTTTTAAGTCTCTGATCTTCAGTTTCTTTTCTGACCTGCCTTCCTGGGTGGGCCCTAGTCTGTACATGAACTTCTTCATTCAGTTTAGGTTCATCTCTAGGCTATCGGTGACTAGAAAACACCTGAATGCCTAGAAAATCCCCCCTTTATGTGCTCGGGTTGCAATAACAAAATACCAAAGAGTGGTGGCTTAATAAATGACAGATCTCTATTTCTTCACAATTCTGGAGGCTGGAAGTTTGAGACTAGGTGCCAGCCCGGCCTATTTCTGGTGAAGGTGCTTCACTTGGGTGGCAAACAGTTGCCTTCATGCTGTGTCCTCCAATGACTCTGTGTATTCAGGAGAGGCGGAGAGGAGGGGCGGGGGTCGGGGGGAGAGTCAACAAGCTTTTGCTATCCTTTCTTGCAAGCTTGGTAATCCCGTCATGAAGCCCCCATCCCCAAGAACTAACCTTATTTACCTAAGGTGCTGTCTGCAAATACCATCACTCAGAGTTAGGGCTTCAACATACGAATTTTTGGAGGGAAGACACAGAAACTCATTTCTTAGCCACCCAATTCTATGCCTGTGGTGATGCTTTTATTCTCTAGGCTTAGGTTTCACACTGACTAGCGTGGCCTGACATTTCATCACTTAGAATTGTTGCAAAAACCAAATGAGATACCATGTATAAAACAAGGATCACAATTCCCGGCACATGGGAATTTAAGAAACAGTCCTTCCCTTTCTCCTAATGTTCACTTGGTCTGTCTGTGCAGCGGCTGGATGCAGTGACTGGTACAGGTCAGCCAGCTCCAATATCAGCCCAGAAACGCAGGAGACAGCATTGCTGTGATCCCAATCGCATTATCTTGTCGAGAGTTTTTCATCATTTGTGTCACCAGAAGGAGACAGAATGTGGATAATAGCATGAAATAAAGGCAATTAGAAATTTTTATTATGGCAAAAAGCAAAACCAAACCAATCAAAAGCAAAGATGACCTTTGGATGTTTTGTTTTGTTTTTTAAACTCACACTTGAGCAAGAATTTGTAAGCCATCCAAACGGTGAGCTAGAGGAGGCAGAAATGAATCACTTATTTGCACTACAGTTTGAGGATTTAAAGATCTCTGGGGAAGATATTCAAAGGTTTATTCCAGTTAACCTTACCTTTTTAAGTGTCTCATCCGCAGGTCAGAGTCCAGGAATATATTCATTGTTTAGGGAGAACGTTCATGGAAGATATCCAAGGTCTATAGTCATTTCTCCAGAATGGAGAAAATTCCAGAGAAAAATGAAGCAACTCCAAGGGAAAGGATGGATCAGCATGGATCTGGGATACAACATAATTCTTTTCAGAAAGTGTCAAAATGGGGACAACCAGCTGATTTAATTTTAAAGAATATGTTTGAGCTGTATGACCCCTTTCTGAATGTCGTCTGATAACTGAAATGCATTATCACGTGTCAATGTTTGTAGTCTGGCCAGAATGTGAACCCGGCCCATTTAGAACCCGTTTCTTTTCTCTGACATTTTTTTCCCCTTACATAAGAATGGAATGAAAAAGGAAAATGATTTTTGTCTTGCAGATAGTCATCAAATAAAAAGCCTGGTGAGTCTGGTGGAACCTCTGAGAATTAAGAGATTTTAACAGCTCTAAAATATTGCAAAGAAATACTATTTTAAAATGTCTTTGTGACCTTTCATGCTAAATTGGAAATGAAAAATAAGAGACAAGCACATTTTTTCTTATTCAAGAGAAGTGGAAAAGTCTCATTAACAAACCAAGGAAACGAGGATCAAAGAAAGAACAGAAGAGGGAGAAAATGGGACCAGCAGATACGAAGACCATGTACGAGCAAATTCTCATTCTATGAGCTCTTTGTGGAACACTCCTGGAAATTTCACTTTGTCTTATAGAACCTTTACCCAAATGTTGATCCTCTGTCTTGATTCTGTAAATTTTAAGACTAAGCAGCATCTCTTTAAAAATTAGTAATCATTGGGAAAGAAAATTAAAGAATTCGGCCCTCTCAATCTCTTCAGTTGCTTCCCAATTAAGTATGTGAATATTAAAATATACAGAATTTGTAATTAGCCACAAACATAAGTCCTCCTGATAGGTGGCTCATGTCTCTTCCCAGGTTTCTGACTTTTGTGAAGGTTGCCATCACTTTTAACATCTTTGAAATTCCCAAGGATTTGAGCAAAAAGTTGTACATGTATGGATACAATATGTTATACATATGAATATGTATATAATATATATGTATATGCCTGTGTATATACTAAAATACATAAAACTAGGAAGACAATCATTTTGATTGTTTAGGTTTTACAGCAATAATTTTGGGTGTTTCTTGGGTGTAGAGTAGCTCTTCTAGTTATACTCATTACAAATAAATATTTCTAAAGGCAACAGTAGGACTAAGTGAATTTAACAATTATAACAGAATAGACTAGCAATATAACAAATTGGCTGAAGAAAGCAGAATCAGTTGCAACTTAGTCTAGTCAGAGGCATATGAAACTTAACGCGATGGGTATACACCTCCTATAAGCTGTTACTGATTTTCCATACAAGTGTTTGCTTTAGCTCTCCTGGTGTGTGGATGCACATGCTGATAACAGTGAACAACCCCCCACTCTAAGTTTTCTAGAGAAACCAATATTAATGAAGCTCTCTGAAAATAGAAATCAAGCCTGGCGAACCTACCATGTACACGCTGATCACACAATGAAGTGTGTAGAGCATGTTTCTTCTGCAGTTACTCTACAATATGCTCTTCCTTGTCATAATCATGCAGAATAGATTGTGAGAGAAAATGGAAAGGGAAAGGTACAATTCATAGGAAACCAGTGTGTTGAAAGTGACACAGAATTATTTGTGTTCTATTTTTAGAATTAACTAAAATATCTTTCATAAGAATATATTATGTCCTCATGTTTTTTTTATGTATTAATAACTGATAAGAGTTGTTTGAGTCTATACTTCTGCTATTTTTCTGTCATATGTTGCCTGGAATGCCTAAAAAGTGGCACATATACTTGCCAATTCTAAGAGAAAAAAGGATGTTACATTTGGTTTATTGTATCTACTAGCATTGAATACACTATAACTTTTATAAAAATCAAAAATATAGATAAATATGCTTTAGATAATCCTTTTAAAAGCTGAAGTATCAAATAAATGAAGGTCAGTGGGAGTAGGGGAAGAGGAAAACAAAAATAACCACTTATTTGCTCAGAAATATGTTTTTCTTCTTGGTCTTTAAAACTTCTTATTACATTAAAGGATGTCTCATATATAAAATTATTCTGCTGTATGTTTGGAAGTTATTTATGAGGGATGACTTGAAGGTTCAGGTATTTTCTGCCAGAGGGATGAATAGACCTTTTGCTAAAACTTTTTAAATTTCATAAAGAATATTGATATGGAAAAAGATACAACAGTGAATTTCTTAAACAGTTTCACATTCTTTTCTACTTGAGCTTAATTTTTTTGTGGAACGTGAGACAAACCCAGGGGACATTTTGTAAAACTTTTCTTATGTGGGGAGGAAGAAAATACTCAGCTTAGCAGACTTTACTTCTCAGTCCTAAACAAAGAAATCCAGCTAAATCTTTGTTTTGTTTCTACACTGAAGATACAATTATGGCCTCAGAGCCAGTGCTTGTACTTCTGAACATCTTACCCACTAGCACAAGATGTAAAATGGTCAGGGGAGCAGAAAGAGTTCTGTACTGGAAGGTAGAAAATGCATTCTCATAATGGCACTCTTAATAGTAAATATTAGATTCAGGGACAATCATTTAATTTTCTGTCTCAGTTTATTTTGAAAATGGAGAAGTTATTGTAGATGATTTCCAGAATCATTCCTAGCTCCACCCAGTAGACTGTATGAATCAGAAGAACAAGAAAAACAAAGGGTGCTTATATTCATGTCATTCTGTCCTGATCTATTTGCTACTAAGTAGCAAACAGAATTTTCTGTGTTTCTCTTTAATTTTGTTTTCCAAAATATTTTCACATTTATATTCACTTTTTTAAACTTTAAATTTCTGTGATCATTGTGTTCCAGCTAATACAGTTACCCCATTACAAATACCAGATTCCCTCTGGGAAAAGCTGTATATTTATGAAAAGTTATTTATTTGGCAAACTTAGTGAAATTATGTCTCAAAATGAAAAGTAAAAGAAGGGTCATGGATGTAACTAAATGTGAGAGCCCTGGGTTCAACTCTAATACCACAAATAAGGTTATTTATTCAGTCATTTACTCTAAAAGCAGTACGTGAAGTAGCCATGCAGGTATTTGCACAAGAACATTGCAGACAAAGAGAACTGTATGTTTAGACACAGAGATGGGACATGCTTGGTTTATTTGAGGAACAGTAAGGAGAGAAATCTGAGACAGACAGTTTGTAGGAGATAAGGTAGAGGAGGACAAAGGCTGATTATAAATGTATTTCTAAGCCATGGTAAAAGTTTTGGTTTTACTCTAAGCCATCACAGGATCAGACTAGGTCTGACTGCATTTAAAGGGAAGTACTTTGACTGCTTCTCAAGAATCGATTCTTAGGGGCAGTGATGGAAATGCAGAGACTTACTAAAAGACTGCTGCTGTAATACTTATAGAAAAGACAGTCACTTGGCTTAGAACGGCAGTGATGAAAGCAGCATGAAATAATCTGATTCAGGATATATGTTAAAGGTCAGTCCTTTAAGAAGAGAAGGAAAAATACCTTAACCTTCTCTAAAATGGGAAATATCTCAAAGCAGTTTTGGGCAGAGCATGTGGCCTAAACTGTGGGATGGAGGTGTGGGACATAGCCACTCGGGGGCACAGACAAAAGCTCTTTACTGACACGCACTTATAATATGCCCTTTTAGGGTGCCTCAGTCAGTCCATTTCTTTCTTCCACAACTCACAATATTTTCACTTTGTCAGTTGGAATCTGTCTTAGTCACTTTCTTATCGCTAGAACAAAATATGTAACATCCACAACCTAAGGAAAGGGAGATTTATTTTGTTTTGCAGTCTTTGGAAGTTTCAGTCCATGGACGGCAGGCTCAAAGGCAGGAAGAGTATGACTGAAGAGTCCTGGTGGAGGAAAGCTGCTCACTCCAAGGTGATAAAGCAGATATGAAAGGAAGGAGGAGAGGAGGGAAATGTTCCATTTCGATCATGTCCCCAGTGACCCACATCCAACCAGAACCCGCCTCCCAGTAGCACCCCTGTATTCCGGTCAACTTCTGAAAGCCTCAGCTCTGAGCACAGGAGGCTTTGGGGAGACACACTAGATCTAAACCATAATATTTCACTCTTGGCGCTCCAAAGACCCATGTCCATCTCTTTATGAAAAATATTTTGAGTCCATTTCTAAGAGTCAAAATTGTTTTAACAGTTCCAGCTTTGCTAAACAGTCTGAGTCCAAAGTCTTCTCTGAGACATAAGGTAAACTCTTAGCTGTGAGCTCAAGTGAAAATCAAAATGAAAATTAAACATTGCCAACACAGAATGGCCTGGGGTAAATGTTCCATTCCAAAAAGGAGGACTAGGGGGATAGAGAGGAACGGGATGATAACAAAGCCAAAACCAAGTTGGAAAATATTAAACTTGTACTTCTGGGTCCACTACCCAGGGCAAGTTGTGAGATGTGATCTCCAAAGAACTTGGGTGGCCCAGCCCCTAAAGCCTTGCTAGGTGCAGCCCACAACTAACCTCTCTCTTAATCTGGCTTTGCTTGTGTTACTCAGCAGACGCTTCACATTCCTGGCACCCCGAAATTCCTGGGATCTCCACGGCAACTCCAGCTTCCCTCACGCAGCTTCATATACTGCTCTCTGAGGAGCACACTGACTAGTTTCTCACACCTCTCATAACTTCTTTGTCCGTGGCTGCAGCAGCCTCTCCGTGTCTGGATGGGTGAGCACTGTGAAATGAAACCCTGTAAACCAATTCTTTAGGCCAGTGAAGGTGAGCCTTTTAGAGACAAAGTGCCCAAACTGCTCATGACATCATCACCTGGCACCACTACTCCTTTCTGGACATGCACATGGGCACACATGCATAGATCATTATCCAGTGCTTGGCTGCTGGTGCACTGCTGGGGTGACTTGGCTCACATGCCAACAGAGCAGGCTCTGTGTGCTCACTGTGCCATTTTTGCCATCGGTTTGCCTCCACTGGCCTAGGCAGTCCTTCTCCAGGAAGGGGCCTGGTGACTCTCTTCTCAAGAAAAAGCATTATAATTTTTCATCCTTGTACATGTGAAGTATAAGGTCTACCTGATTCCTGAGATACCCTCAAGGAATCTTTCCTATTGTCTTGATGCAAAGTACTTGGCTTTTTTTTAATACTAATCTTTTCAACTACATGCTTTCCCTTGCCTACACTTTGCAGGCACTTTCATCAGGTTGAAACTCTAAACTTTTAAAATTACTTACCTCTACCATTTGCTTTTAATCTCACTGTAGATCTTGCTAAAAGCAGTAAGCAGTACTCATGCTAAAGCCTGAACATTGGGCTCCCTAGAAATTCCCTCTGCCAGCTTAAGCACCCTTGATCTCAGGCTTCTGCAAAATCTCACAACATGGGCAAAATACAGACAAATTTTCTGCCAGAGCCTAACATACACAACCTCAAGGCCAACTGCCAAGATAGTACTTGTTCCCAACTGAAACTCCCTGAGCCTGGTCTTCACTAGGCACATTTCTAAAAGTATTCTGGTCTTCTGAGCTCCTATACGAATATAATCAAGGGCAGTTTCCCACATTCTAGGACTTTTCTAGGCAGCATCTCCAAATTTTTCCAGACTCCTCCTGCAAACCAGTTTCAAAGGCTTCTGAACTACATAGTCAAATATACTGTAATTGTGGCAACCAGCTGTAACCAAAACCTGTCTTCAGCATTTTCTCATTGCTGGGACACAATACCCAACACCCACAACTTAAAGAATGGGTTTATTTTGGCTCATGGTTTTTAGAAGTTTCAATTCCTGATTGGCAGTCTCGAACACAGGGAGGGATGGTGCAAGGATCTGGCAGAAAAAACAGCTCGCACCATGTTGATCAGAAAGCAAAGGACAAAATGGGAAGCCGGACAGAGCTATATACCCTCCCAAGTCACATCGCAAGTGACTCAGCACCACCAGGGCCCCCCTCCTAACAGCAAGTCTGAAGCAGCACCCTCATAAGCCATTCACCTTCCAAAGGCATCAGCTCTAAACATGAGACTTTGGGGGAACAGTGTAGCTGTAAACCATAACAGAATCCATAAAATCATAAAGAAAATCAGAAAATGGAAATAAGCAAAAGCAAACATGGATTTAAATTAGTGTGTTACTTGGATAATTCCTGCAATGGAAAGAAAGAAAAATGGCTAAAGCGAGACTACTGCATCCTTTTTGAGGTTCAGAGTGAATTTTACCTTTTCTTTATTCTTACCCAAAAGTACTACCAATAAAGGAACATGAGTCAGGCAGTGATGTAACGCCGGTGATCCCAGAACTCTGGAATCGAGGCGGGAGGATCTTGAGTTGGATGCCAGCCTGGCCTACATAGTGAGTTCAAGGTTAGCCTGGACTCGTAATGAGATTCTGTCTCAGAAGAAACAGGATTTTTAAACTTACTTTTCTCCTGGCTTATATTGATATAACTCTCTTGATACGGAGATACAATTGTTATAATGGATCTAATTCTCTTCATAATCCTAAGGAAATACAGTTACATAGAACAGCGACCAAGAAGTTTAGGCTATTATGTTATTGTGTTAACAATCTATATGAAAAATACTTTTGGTAGTGTTATATCCTTCAAAGATCAACTAATGGCTGTTAATGAAAAAATGTGTATATTGATGAAGGGTCAGAGTGAATAAATATTACAATATTGAGATAGATTTAAGTTTTATAACAATCATGAAATGGACAGCATAGTGTAATAGAATAACAAAACTGACTATGGTATAGTATCTTTTGTAAAAAAATTGCATTAATTTTGAAGTTATGCATATTTTGAAGTTCATTAAAATCACATTTTTATTATGCAAATATAGGTGTTCTCTAAAATTAATGTAGCTCAATTACATCATTAGATGTCAGAAAGGCATTTGAAAGGCTAGGCTGAAAATAATTCTTTTGAATGTCACATAAATTTTCTTTGCAGCTAATCTCTGAAAAGAGGAAAAAAATCTCTCTACTCAGGCATAGAATAGAAGCATTAACAACGGAAAGGTCAGTGCATAATGACGCAAGAGAGAAAAGGCCTAAAGTGCCATATTGATGAAATGAGATGGGGAAAAGCTATATAGAAATATTATCCAATCAATCCTTAATTTAGACCTTTAGGTAACGTGATAAAATCTTCTTCACTATTTAATATCAAAGGAATGATATCCAAAAAATTCTTTCTGTGGGAAAAATCTCAAGAATTATGCGTTTAGATTCAATATTTCTTTTCCCTTTCAGCTCTCTGTACTGCAGGTAACACCTGACAAACGAGTTAACCTAATAGGTATCAGATAGCCATCTTGTTTTCGGTGTAATTTACCTACATTAGCTTAGAAAATTAAGAGTTGATTTTATAAACTTCTAAAATGAGAATCAGGTACTCAATTAAAATTCATGTTTAGAAAATTATAAGGAAATGGTCAGTGTAAAGTGGTAATTAAAACTGGAGGATATGGAACCTTATGCATAGTAGAAATCGTACTTTGTAAAGATAAATGTTTGTGAGCATATGTAAAGACCAGAAGAAAATATATTCAGAAAAGATGTGGTTAGTTTTGGATGATAAGATGCATTTGGAAACTGCATTTTTATCTGCTTTACTGATTTTACAAGTGTGGTGGTATTTAAGATGTGCAGGAATATAGCTGGCATTAGCAATAAACTTTTTCTCTTCTTGACCTCACTCTCACTATCTAATTTACCTGTTGGCTCTTTCACTGGCTCTACCAGCTTATATATGGGTTATAAAGGCCACTAGGAAATGGAAGAAAAAAAAAAACCATGAAGATGCAGAAAATGTTAAGTTATCATCATATAAAATCAAGCCTTTAGGAAGATATTTGAAAGGATAATATATCTGACTACTTTTGAAACTTATCAGATTTACATAAAGTTTTCATGGACGCATAGCATAAACACGGAAAAAGAAAAGGAAGTTACATTGATTTACTAATTCAGAAATGTATTAATTTATTCGATGAAAATTCACTAGCACCATATAAATGACCTACAGTGGTGAGCCATTGATAAATAAGGTATGGTACCTGCCTTCAAGAACTCTTGGTTGGGCTTTGGAAATAAATATAAAAATAAGTAGACTATGGTAAGTTGTTAATAGATCATATAATGGATAGATTTGTACCAATGCAGGGTGTTGTAAGTCTGAGTTAGGTTCTAAAGAGTTGCTAGGAGTCCAGATTGGTGATCAGAGGATGTTTTTCACACAACGTCCAACCTGTGAAAAATCTTCAGAACTGTTGAAGAAGAGAGAACTCCTAAATATTTTAGAATTTGGCTGGAAGATTTGGTCAAGGTGAGAGATTTTACAGAGACTAAATTGTAAAAGGAGATAGAAACCAAATGAAAGTTTGCATTTCACACTGAGTCATTAGAGATTCTTGTAGAGGAAATAGTATGTCATTGAGAAAATGTGAATGGACTACAGAAGATTTGCACTTTGGAAGAATTACCATGGTATTCACATGTTATTACCATACAAACTAGACTGAAAAGGGTGGAGATGAGTCAGGAAGAGCAGAATAATGTACCAGTCCAGGAAGTGGATATTGCAGATCTGAACTATGGCAGTTAGGGTGGAATGGAAAGAACATTCATCAGAATTGCAGGAAGCAGTGACTAAGAACAAAAAGTGAGATAATTCAGCTTCAATACCTGTATCCATCACCTAAAGACAAATGAGAATGCATCCTGTGGTGGCATCCAGGCCCTGTCTTCAGAACCCCATTTCCTCAGCTGACAGAAATATCAGTCGGCAGTGTACAAATAAGTAGTTTCCTGCGAACTGACCTCAGCAATAAGGAGCTGCCTTGCCCAAGGTTATGCTCCTCCCCCATGAGAGGAACATGCATCCAGTCAGTGCTCAAACAGGGCACTAAGATGCATCCATCTTGGCTCCATTCAGTAAAATTATGAAGGACAAATTTAGTTGCAGACCTTCATTGGAAGCAGTTTAGAATTTAAGTTGTGACTGTATCTCAATTCAACATCTCCCACCGCTTAGGCATACTTCCCTTACTACCCCACAGCTATTTTTTCAAAGATCATTATGTAGTAAACTTCCTATACATACAGCTACATCTCAGAATCTGTTTCCTGGGGAACCCTATCTAAGGCAGTTTGTGACCAGAATGGATCCAGGAATAGATTTTTAAAATAGGCCTTGGAGACTGGACCAACCAGCTTCCCTGGCAATGGGGTACATCCTGTTAGCACTAGATGGAGCTATTATAAACCCTGGCATGCCACGGTGGTCGAATGTGGCAAAATGGAATGGAGCAATGGTGGAGGGAATCTATTGACAGACGCAATACCTCAAGCATTTGAGAAGTTCTAGGACAACAGTAATTATGTAGCCAATGTGAACTGATGAACACCACTTAACGCCATCAAATTTGGGGGAAAGGCAATGAAAGAGTATGCATAACTAATCACCAGTTCAAATCAAAGTGTGAAAGTCTAGGGCCTCTTTGAAATCACATTAAGATATCCTTATCTCAGGCAGTCTGAGGGGAGAAAAAAATTGAAGACTACACTCAGAATTCAATTATAAAGGTAGAACTCCAGAGAATGTTAATTTCCTGTATCAGCAAATCTGCTATGTCCATTTAGGGCCTTGGTTGTGAAGGAGTTGAATCTCGAAATAGGAGATGAGAATATCATGTTGAATACACTAAAATCCTTAAAATCTTCAGGTCTTCCTGGACCTCTGCACTTGCAAACATTGATTCCTTCCTAGTTTGGAGATAAAGGAGTGCAATGCAGTTTGCAAAGTGACAAGAACTAAGCAGAATATATTCCACCTAACTTTCTAGATTTAGACATGTATCTGGGGTAAAATTATAGTACAACCTGTCCAGAGAATCCTGGATCTGCTAACAGGAAGAAGAAACCATAGGATCTAGCCAATATATAGCAGTAGGAGCTAGAAGAGAAAGAGAATACATACAACCAAAGCAAAAATTGGGTATCACCCAAGTGTCTGTGAACAGACAAATGCTATAGAAGGGAAAACTCAAATAATTTACCAAATGAAAGAAACCAGTCAAAAAGTACATACAATATGGTTTCATTTATATACATTTCTACAACATGCAAACTCATGTACAGTGAAAGTCAATTGTTGATTGCCAAAGAAGAGAAGAATGAAAGGATGGGAGGTGTGAGAAAGCAGGATTATAAAGGGACGCAGTGAGATTTTTTAGGTGATTAATGTTTCATAGGTGTATGCATACACCAGATTTATGAAATCTTACGCTTTAATAATATTCATTTATCATGTATCAGTTATACCTTAATAAAACAACACAATCAAATTCGCACAAACAAATCCCTCTTAGTTTTACAGGTTTGGCCTCCCACCCATTCTTTTCTGGACCAGTCATAGTAAATGCTACACTGATTGAAAACAAAAACAAAGATAGATGTCACATTTACCTTTCCCAGGAAGCTTCTGCCTCTCTGCAGAGCTTCTGCCACTATCAGCTTCTGCCAGTCTGATCCCCCACCATCATGAGATTTATCCTCAGAGATGGGGCCCCTGGGCCCCTGCCTCTCTCTCTGCCTGGTCTGGGAACTCCTGCAAAGAAGCACCATCATCTAAGTATCGCTTGAGTCACATACAGAACCAGGCCTGCAGGCTATATGTCCAGTACTGCTTCCCAGTCTTCCTGGAGATCCACTCAAGTTTCTCTGGTAGCACTAATGGAAAAGGCATTTAGTATTCTGTCTATGTCCTCCTAGTTAAAAAGCTGTAAGGAGACCCGTTAATAAAACCGATATTCCTGCGCAGACTTTCCATAACACGATGGGCTGGATAACTGTGAGTCCATTAGGTGGTGACGGGCCATCACATAAGCCGATTTCTGCTTTATCAGGAAGGTAGAAAAGTTAGCTTTCTGTCCACAAACCAGCCATGCTGGAATAGCCGGGGTTTCTTCTTGTTTTCTTTTAGCTTCTGTGTTTTCATCTACATTCTCCTATTCTCGCTCATCCCAGAAACAAAATCTCCTTTTGTTTCTCAAAATAACCAATAGCCAAATATTCCTACTTTTCAAAGCACTTAAAACTTTTGTTTCTTCTATTTGATAGAATCTGTATTGGTAATATAAACTCTGTGTGTGCGCACTCACACACACACACACACACACACACACACACACACAGGGGACGTATGACATCTGGAATGATAAATCAATTCTGAATCAACCAATGAAAAGGCAAAGATGTAAAGCTGGCGATGAGGAGGACCCAGACAACATGCATATCTTCTCTTCCTTTCCAGGAAGTTCTTATGAATGACTCTGAGAAGCCCGGAAACTGTCTATGCAGCGTACACTCTGTCGAACCTGGTGGAGAAATCATAGGGTTGCGGTGTCGGGAGCCGAGAGGCAAGCCACTTCAGCAAAGTCCAACATAATCCGTGACTTCCGTATTCCCAGAGCCTGCGCGCGCCAACAAAGCCCGCGCACGCCAAGTAAAAACCTCCCGCGCGTGCCAATGGTAAAACCCAGCCCACTTCCCTGTTGCTCATACCGCGCCACTAGCACAGAGCCAAACAGCTCGCAACAAG
>PVJO010000972.1:0-22768 GCA_004026905.1 Hystrix cristata
TTTTTATGTTTAGGTCTTTGATCCACTTCGATCTTAGTTTAGTACATGGTGAGAGACATGTATCTAGTTTTAGTTTTCGGCATGTGGTAAGCCAATTTTTCCAGCACCATTTATTAAAGAGGCTATCTTTCTTCCAGTGAGGGTGTTTGGCTCCTTTGTTGAAGATGAGATATTTGAGTGTGTTTGGAGTTATTTCTGCTTAATCTCTTTTTAATAGAAAAAGGCAAATAATGGTGTGAAATAACTACAGGGAGTAGAAAGATGAGAAAACACTAAAAAATAGTTTCGAAGTAGTACCGTATGAGAACTTATGAGAACCTACCTATGTGAAATGTACAGAAATAAAAAGCCCAAATGCAATGAGCCGAAGAGGGCACAGATATTTTCAATATTCCCGGGAGCAGTGGGCCTCTTGTTAATCAGGCCTGGCACTCCTCAGGCCTGAGGAAACTGAGGCTCAATAGGCCAGAAATATATGGCCCACCTTTTCTGAAAAGCTGTAGATGTCCGGTTGGTAATTTAACACATTCCTGCTGGCTTGAACCACACAAGTGGTACATGCGTGACGCCCCACTGAGGGGCTGGTACCGTTGGTAGTACAAATGGATCCAATTACTTTTATCGGTCCTTTTACTAATAAAATTGATAAAAAATCTATAAATTGATCGAAACTAGCTAGTTGTTTGAATTTGAATAATTACTGCCCAAATATAAATTAATACTATTCATAACAATTAAAATTATTACAGTTATCAATAATTTATTCCATTAAATTTAAGTTATATTTGAGAATAGTTTATTAATAATTCTCTAAAATTTAACATAGACATCTTAAAAGTACCCCATTACTTGTGTATAAAATATGCATTTACAACTGCTATACCACAAATTAGCTGTAATACAATTTTTTTATACTATTTTAATATTTTCCTTTAGGAATTGTACTGTGAAGACATCTGGTCTGCTAAATCAGTGCCTTTCTTTGCATTATTGTGATTAGAGACTGCTTGGGAAGTAGTACAGGCTGCCCAATGGGACGGTCATGCATGTACCAAGGGTGTGGTTCAAGCTGGTGGGAACAATTGGATTCAAATCAGAGCCGCCTGGCAGGGAGACATATGACTTACAGCCTCATCACAAATGTGTTAAAATAGAGGAATAAGCCCAAGGATCGTCCCTGGCATTGGTGGCGGAGTTTCCTCTACACTTCAGTTTCCTCACCTGTAAAATCGAAATGAAAGAAGAACCTATTTAATAGGATCGCTGTGAGGACTGAAGAAGGTAATCTACCTTGTGCAGTTAGACCTGCTGCCCCAGCACTTGCAGAGGGAAGTGAGTGCAGTGCAGTTATTACTGCAAGACTTGAGGTATCAGAAGACCTGTAAGGTGTGGTGTTTCTGTGTAGACTCTTTTAGGAATAGAGTTCTTAGTTTTCCCTCCTACCCAAGATCATGCTGTGTAGATGACATCAGCGTGCATGCTGGAGGGAGAAGAAATGGTACAGTTCTAAAGTTCTTTAAACCTCATTTGGGATTTTTACCTACCACTACTTTTATCATCACTTCTCATTCTAATTTTCCTATAACTTTTATAAAGCATTATGGAATCATAAATCACATATTTATATGAAGATGTGTATGGTTTTGGAAGACCTCACATGTGCTGTTGATGATATACCTTACATCCCTAGCCTCTTATTAGACTTCTTTCAAAGTGTTTTCATGTGCTGTGTCTCATTTAAACCTTCCAGTGGTCTTTTTAGGTTCTGTAAATCTCTTTTGACAGTTCGTACTATGAAGACCTTGGAGAAGTGACTGCATCAGGCTTCTCCTTGGTTAATGATGGAGGTGGGATTTTAACTTCACCCGCCTCTGGGATACCTTCTTTCCAGTGTGTGTAGTGCTCGACTGGTTTGTCACTTTGGGTTCTCATTCAAATACATGATTCTGTTTATTGAGGAATGCTGTCCCCATTACTCTTGATTTATAAAGAACCCACTACAAACCTTGAGGGTATGAAACAAACCATTCTATTTTGCTTGTGGGTTCTGTGGGTCATTTAGACTAGGCACAGAAGGACACCAGGCTTGTCAATGTTCCATGATATTAAAGACCTCTACTGGGGAGATTTGACCTCAGGGCTGGAATCACCTGGGCTGTCTTCGCTTTGTGTCTGGCAGGGTCAGGAACCTCATTTGGACAGTTGGTCAGAATGTACCTGTGACCTCCAGCAAGGTCCCTCTACAGAGGCTGATTTGGGCTTCCTCAGAGCATGGCAGTTGAGTTGCTAAGAGAGTCTCAGCAGGGTTGAAATGTAGGATACCTTTATGGTCTAGCCCCAAGGTCGCACAGCCTCACTTTGGCGTTTGAGACATCACAGAGTGCCCAAATTCCAGGGGAAGGCATGCAACTCACACCACTCAGGGCAGAGTGTCAAGATCAAGTTATGGAAGGTAGATGACTTCAAGGAAGGAAATGTATTGCTCCATTGAAAGAGGAGCATATGAGCTGTGTGTTCTAGGCCTAGGGGACCCCTAGGTGAGGATCCTCAGTGGAGGGTCAAGTCGGTTTGGAAGTACGTGGTGGGGAGTAAATGAGGATGGTGTGGTGGGTCATTCATCTCACAAGCACTCGCTCTATCTTACAGCCAGGCGGGGTGAGCAGGGCACATGATCTAGTGGTGCTTCCGGCAGTCACTTCACAGGGGTGGGCCAGGACTCTGTAGTATAGTCTCATCCTGCTGAGAATTTGACCCTGCCCAAGACCATTTTAAGGTTTATTTATGTTTACTACGGGCCCCACAAGGTTCTTTTTGCTATCTAAAATGTGAGAAGTTCGTATCAATGTCTTGTCCTGCTTATGTTTAAGACAGATGGGGAAAAGTTGGCACTCAGAGAAGATGGGTTGTAAAAGTTTGTTTTTCATTGATGTGAAGTTTATTTTTGGTCCTGGTATTCTACTTAGGGTAGGTAATTCTTTTAAGACTGTTAATAGTATATTTCCTTTCCACTTGCCACTCCCTACCAGAAAAAGGTCTCTTTTATTTTCGAATCATCTTCATGTCCTCAGAATATCTAACTTTAAATAATGGTTGGAGAAGCTCCAGGTTAAGTAGAGAGTAAAATCCTATTGCGTTTTGACCTTTGAGTTAGGATCAAGTGTGGTATAACAAAGTATTGGTCCCAGGAGTCACCTTTGCTGAATTTTTTCCCTATTATTCTTTCCTGTTATTCCATATTCAGTCAGATCTTGCAGCCAAGGATTGTAACATTAAGATCCAGTCTGAAATTAAAAGTTATGGTTTTAACCAGTAAGCCGTAAAGCTGTTGAACTCCCACTGGGATGTGGTTACCTTTTCCTAAACTTCCTGTGTTGCCTCCGCCTAGTCCCCTGCTCGATTTCTTATTGCGCCTTTGCAGATTTCCCTGCCATTTCCTACCAGATGGGGAAATATTGACTGTGAGCCTCTTGAGGGCACAGGAACTGCAGCTGTGGGGTTTGCTCAGCCTTCTCGGGTGGCACAGGTCTTTAGTCTTGTTGGGAGAGCTGGTCCATGTCCACAGTGTGGCCTCAGCAGGATCTGAGCCGCTTGGCCCAGGCTCCCAGAGTAGGAGCACATTCTCAGAACCTTCCAGAAGGCCCCACCCTAGAACTGTCTTCAGGGGTCTTTTTGATCCGCATGCTACATATATTTCCTTTGAGGCCGTTCTTCTGAGGGCACCTCTGGGGGGTACACTGAGCTACATCCCCAACCCTGTTTTAAAATTTTATTTTGAGAAAGAATCTTGGTAAATTGCCCAAGGTGAGCTCGAATTTGGAATCCTCTTGCCTCAGCCTCCCAAGTAGGTGGGATTACAAGGGTGTGCCATTCTTTACACATGGCCCCATCGAGTTTTGAGAGGGCTAAATTTAGACCATTTATCTCAAGAAACAGAACCATGAATCAAGTGAAAGACCTCTTTTGGAATGAGTGTTTCTTCAAAGTGATGAAAGGGTCAGCTATGCCCCTCAGAAAGCTTCCTGAAGGCTTCTGAGTCAGTGGAGCCTCGGGTGGCTTCAATTTGGCCATTGTGCTTGGGAGACCGAGTCAGGAGGATCAGAAGCTGGCAAGTTGAAGGTCAGCCTGGACTACATAGTGAGTTCAAGGTCAGTCTGAACTACATAGTGAGACCCTGTCTCAAAAAAAAAAATTTCTGCCATCATGTATGGAGCACTTGCCATGGGTGCTACTGGTCTCCAGGGATGTGGTGGTGAACAAGCCTCTGTCCTGGTCCCCAAGGGCCTCTTCCTGTAGAAGGACACAGCTGGTGATGGCAAGGTGTGCCAGAGCCCTTCTGGCAGTGGGCATACAAGGCTGGGAAAGCAGAGGGCAGAAGGGGATGCGTTTAGCCGCAGTCTAGAGTGGCCTTTTCATGTCTTGCAGTGGTGAGACTCATAACTTTCCTGCAGATATGCTGTCAGTGTGGTGTCCTGATTTTTTCCCATTAATTAGAGGAAACCAGGCTTTTGATAAAAAGTTAGTTACACCTAAGCGTTGAGATCTTCTTGTGTCATCAGAGATTTTGGTTATACCCCTGGGAGGGGGGTTGGGAGATATCCCGCCTGGGAGCAGAGGTCAGTGTGGGAAGAGACTAAGGGGAAGACTCGATGGAGCACGTAGGAACACAGTGAGAGCCAAGCCCAGTATGTGTGCCATGGCCACTATTCCTGTGACCAAACTGGGTAGCAGAAGCTAAGGAATTAATCAGTGTGCTCGTTCAGAGCTCAGGAACTGTGCTGTTGGGATGCCGTGGGGACCAGTCTGACTGGGCCAGCCCTGCCTGTCAGAAGCACATGCTGGCATCGTCCAGTCCCTGGACTTTGCTGCTCTGATGTGGTGCGGGTGGTCAGTGGAAAAGAAGGGAGGTGAAGGCCACATCCACAAAGGTCAGCTTCTTCCTGTGGTGCTGCCATGACACTGACTGTGGATGAGATGAACATTCCTGTGTGTCTTCCTTGGGTGGGAGTGCCTCGAGCCTCAGTTAATTGCTTCAGTTTTTCCAAGTATAAAAGGAATCTGGCTGGACATTGAGTGACTGTAATTATAAAACCCAAATCTTGCTTTGGGCCTCATCTGAGCCAAGAGTGGTATTCACACCCTCGAGACTGACAGCTGGATGAGCTGTAGGCCCTTTCAAGGCAAAAGGTGGACATGGGCTCCCTGGAGGCCCATCAGACGCGACCGCACAAAGCCCAGTGACCAGCTGTTTCTCCTTTGGGTGTATCATCCAAATGGGTTTTTCCAGCCATCTTCCATTGCACTTCTAAAGTATCCTTTAAAGGGATGAAGAGGGAAGTGGATAGTGGCTGGAAAGATTAAACCCTTTTCAATGACTTCTTTAATTCTGGAATAACAAGACCTCACCCTACTCCCATACCGTTAATAGCTTTTCCTGAATTATTGTTTTAATTTTGCTTTTAATCTGTGATATAAGAGGAACAATTAACAAACCCTTCTATTTTCACATCTGCTGTGAAGCTTTATAAGTTTTCCCTTTGGAAGATGGCTAAGTATACAGAACATGAGACCTCTAAGTAGATTTATAGAAACACGACCACATTTTTATTTAGTCCTGTAGTATAAATAGGTCCCTAAATGATCTACTTCTTGGTCTTTTTTCCTGAAGGGTTTCTGCATTATCTTGTGCTGTCATCTTTATGTTGAATTGGAAAAATCTGGGATTCTTTTCTCCCTGGTCATTATTTACTTTTTAAAAATAATGTAGTTTTAAGGAATTCTGGCTATTTAATCTCAATCCCAAACATGGTGTGTGGTAAGGAAAAAGATATTTAATAAAGTTGGTATTTTTAGCTCTAGGAAGAGTTTTTTTTTTTTTTTTTGAGGAGTCGGGGAGCTACAGCTAAGAGATGGATGAAATGTTCTGTTGGCAAAGGCACTCGGACTCCTGTTTCTTTTACTCTTTAAAAACTTGTGTTTCCAATAGGGGGGAAAGTTTGATTTTGGAACTTTTAAGTGTACTGCTAGGTGCTGCTAAAATTTGGTTCCTTGCTGGGAAATTTTGGACGAGCTCATTTCGTAAGGAATTACATGTCTTATGAGCCAGTGTGGGGTAAGCGGAAGGAAGGCTGCCTCCTCTCAAAGGGCTTGCGTCCTCAGGGGGACACAGGACGCCCTGCTGCTTTTGGTGGGAAGCATCGAGGCCAGTCTGTGTTGGGATGGATTTGCAAGGACGATGACAGCTGGCCTCCTTCAGCCCTGACATGGTGTACCCTTAGGGAGTCCTCCCTTTTGCCCTCCTTGGTGCCTCACGGTGTGGTTGTGCTGTGCTGGCCCTTTGACCTCAGCCATTTTTGTCACATCTGCTGACTCATACAGGAGATGCTGTTCTATGCGTTTCCTGGCCCACTACTCGGATTTGTAGTTAAGTGGGATCAGAAATTTTTCTTGGCATCCTTTAGTTCCTGAAAAACTAGGGAAGGAAGAAACTTGCCCCCCATATCCCCAAATCTCAACACACTCATAATAGTTCTTCCCAAGTCCTCATCTGTGTCAGTGCCCAAGTCCTGGGAGGGCTGCAGGGAAGAGCTTCATCGTGGTGGGAGGGAAGAAAGAAGGGATGTTTTCTCTGCCTTGCTCTTAAGGTATAGTCATGTGCTGTCATGTGTCAGTCACCTAGGACGGAGAAAGGGAGGCAGAGGAGGAGCAAAGCTGGTGTGGCCGGTGACGGGCGAGCAGAAGCTGGAGCCTATCAGGGCAGGAGACCTGAGCACACCTCGGGATTCCCTCTGTTATTGTTCCTAGGCATCCTCAGCAGTGCCACAACCCCAGAGAAACGGACTCATCAGCCCCTCTGTCTCCTGACTCCTCTTCTGGTGACTGCATGGTGCCATTACTCTTTCAGAACAAGTTGAAGAAAGTAACAGAAAACAAATATAAGAATTTTAAAAGATAGAGGATTATTGCTTTCCCACAGAAGCAGTTCAGGACTGGTATGGTGTCTCCGTAGTCATCAGAGATCTAGGATCCTTGTCTCTTCCTGACCCGCCATTCTCAGAGTATGGCTTCCAACCTCAGAAATAGGATGGCTCTGTAGGATTGTTGAAATTCCAACCATCACATCCAAATTCTAGACAGGAAAAGAGGGAAGAAAGCCAAGTACAAAATAATATATCTCCCAGCTACTTTGTCTCCCTTTTTGGAGTTTTTCTGGTGGCCTCATATGGTGGTTTCTGTTAACATTTTACTAACAGGAAAATGTTGCGCTTTAGCTAAGTACATTGCAGACTAGAATAAAACTGATTGCAGTTAACAGTGAAAAGTGAAGAATGTGTATTAGCTAGGCAAATGGCAATCTCTACCATGATCTGACTTATACAAGGTGCCTCATATGTGAACCTTAATCTATCCTGCCAAGTATTCTAGCCATTTCTGTATTTATGTAGGATAAAGAGCACTTGTGATGAATAGATTCACTGCCCATTTTTGTTGAGTGAATTAGACTTAGCTCCTGCCCCTCATGCAGGATCTTCAGTTACAAGTGATTTCTTATGAAGCATTTTTTAAAAGTACAGTACTTCTTCCCAGAGGACTTTTACAAGTTAGGAGTTTAATACATCATTATTGGTAAAAATTTTTACGAGTTATCCAGAAAATTGGGAGAATAATTCTAGGCCATGAAACTTAGGAGTATCGTTACATACCAATTTTTACTACCTGGTTCCAAATATTAGAAAAACAAGACAGAGAAGTTTCACTTCTCATCAGTATCAGTAGATTATTAGGTAGAGATCTTTATTGGGAAAATTTGCCACATTTTACTGTTTTGTTGAGTTTAACAATGTAGAAAGATGAGACATATCTGAGAAAACTCCTGTTAGTACTTCATGTTTCCTCCTGGAAATCTAGTTACATAAAAGAACATTCTAGGACAAGAAAACTCAGTGGATGGAACACACCAGTGTGGCTGGAAGGAAGGCCTTTCTCTTTTGCCCTTGCAGGGAAGGAAACTCTGATCGTGCCGGACATCTCGGTCATCTCGGTCGGAAAGTGTCTTTGATGAGCCCTTCCCATGTGGCCAGCTGATTCACGTTGTCCAGGAAGTGGACAGTTGCTAGGTAACTAGGGACTGTAACTTCTGGGGAGAGAGAAAAATCGCTGTTGGCCCAGCTCTCCGGCATTGGAAGTATAGAAGTTCCAGCCAAAAGCAGAGGGAGGATTGCAGCTACATTTTGTAATTCTGTTTTAAATGTTGGCCATAGCATCTGCATCTGTTGTTTCATCTTCCCCATCATTTCTTCCCTTCTTCCTTCCTTCCTTTTTTCTTTTTTTGGTCCTGGGGATCGAATTCAGGGCCTTGTACTTGCTGGGCAAATGCCCTATCACTTGAGCTAAATCCCCAGCCCCTCTTTTTCTTTCTTACCTTTTCTCCTTTTTATTCCAGATGCACTCCTGTGTGCATCCATTCTGCTTTCCTCAAATCCACTTAGGTCTGACCTCTGGAAATACTTCATTGAGGAATCCGGGGGCTGCCTTCCATATTTCTCCTTTTGAATCTTGTTAACAAGAGCTAGAAGGTCAGGCAAAAAGAGCTTCGAGTTTGGTATTTAAAAGATATGAGTGTAAAATTCTAGCTCCACCATTCTAGTTGTGTGACTTTGGACAAATTGTTTTACATCTCTGAATCTCTTGAACCTCATCTGTAGACCGATAGTAACTCCGACTTCAAAGGGTTGTTAAGAACATTGGACAAAATACTGTAAAAAGAAAACTTGGGGAGGTAGGTGAAGACCCGACTGAATTGGGCTGTGCGGTCGGTGCAAAGAAGTTGGAATTTATTTAGGCGACTTGAGGTGACCTTAGGCGACTATGGTGTGATAGATGTTTTTATAAGATTACTCTGATTCTGGAGAAAGTGCATTTGGGGGCGGGCAGTCAGCAACGGTGGAAGCAGACAGCCTGGCTAGGATGCAAGAACAGTAGACAAGGTGGCTGGATTGGTGTAGTTGGAGCAGGGAGAGAGGGATGCAGGTGTGTCTGAAGCTCTTTTGGAATAGGAATAGCTGAAATCTTAGGTGAGGGAAGGGGTGGAAAGACAGGCACCATCCTGGGCTTGGGACTTGATTGTGTGAGGGGATGGTGGTGGCTGCTGGAGAACACGGTAGAGGACTGTGCATGTGGATGACACCCACAAAAATTTGGCCGGCTGGATCAGAGTGTCTGGAGGTGAGAGCGGCATATGTTCCTGGGTCATGTTGGATGATGAATGTGGTGGGTGGGCCAAGTCCCACTTCTGGTCTTCCTTTGAAACTCTTGTGCTCCAGCCATCACCTCATTTTCTAATTAGTACCTTTTTGCAGTACATAATGATTATAGTCATCATGAGGAGTTGATGCGTGTACATATCACACTTTTTTTCATCCTCTTCCCTGCTTCCTCCCGCCACCTCCATCTCTTGGTTCCCGTCCCTCTTTAGAGAGCAGCTTCCAGAATCAATCAGGTAGTATTAGGTCTAGAAAGCAACCTGGGAGTTTTAGGGTCCCCCAACACCTACCTTGTTAACCCCTCATGCCTTCCTTGCAGGTTGGTGCTGAGAGAGTCAGAAGGGTTTGGGATGGGCTTTGGCGTCTGAGCAGCCTTCTCAAAACCTGGGTGCTATTGCAGGATCACTATAACAGGCAGAGCCAATATTCCCGGGAGTTCCAAGTAGATACCTATCTGTAGGGTTGCTGGGTTTTGTACCACTGCAAGAAACACTGTCTAAAAGGTTTTCCAGGTGATCCATCCTCTGGTTCTTATCTTTTGTCTTTTTTTTTTTTTCCTTTTAAAGGCATCAGTTTGGTGGCAGCATCTCCTCTTCCTGTTCATAATTCAGATTCTGGAAGCAATTAGAAGCAGGCAACCTCCCCTCCAAAGAGGAAGAAACCCTTCATGTATTTTATGAATACCTGCATATGCCTAAAATATAGCAGCAAATGCCACGGTGACAATTTTGTATTTATGAAATTATTGTCATGAAGTTCGAGTATAGGTAAAAATCTTTGGAAAATCTGTAAAGTATATTTCAGAGAGAAAAAGAGAGGCCAAGATTTATAGAGTCTAAAAATAGCAGTTGAAATGCAGCTGTGTTTAGCTTGTCAGAGAACCTGTTGAGTCGGGACAGGCAGGGGATTTTATTTCTCTGGCTCTGAGGTCATTTGTCTTGTTTAAGAAGGGGCAGCAAACATTTCCAAATAGGGATTGATTTTTAAGGGGAGGAAGATGGCTGAATGCAGTTAGTATTTTTTGTTTTCTGCTCTTGCTCTTCCTCCTCTTTCTGCATGCCAAACCCACTCTTAGGCAAAGGAAGTAGAGTTCGGTTTTCTCAGTAGAGTCAGTGGGAGCCACCTAGGTGGCAGGATTGCAGGTGTACTAGTAATATTGCTTGTTGGTGCCATGTTTGATGCCTGCTAGTCTGAGATCCTAGTGGGTTCTGCATAAGCTATTAAGTTGAACAAGTAAATCCAAAGTTGACGAAATAGTGGCGTGACTTCTCCAAGACTGATTGACTGACTCTTGGACCTTATTTGTCCCATTTCTAGTCAAGGATGATGTCTTCTTCCTACTCTGAAACTCACAAAAGAAGATGTTTATCTCCCCCTGTGTTAAGCACTTCCCAGGCTTCTATACAGATGGACCCCAACATATGATAGCTTGACTTTCTGTAGTGCTAAACTATATGCATTCAGCAAAAACCATACTTCACATTTTGAATTTTGATAACCTCTGAGGCTAGTGATATGTGGCACAGTGCTCAGTCATGATACTGGGCAGCCACAACAGGCCACAGCTCTGTGCCAGCAGTGAGCTCATGAGATAAACAGCCAACACTCTACAGAGTGCTGTGTTGCTAAGCTAGGATGTTAACTGAGTTAGTTGTATAAATGCATTTTTGTTTAAAGATACTTCCAACTTAACATGAATATAAACCCATCATAAATTGAGGGGTATCTGTGCTTAAAAACATGAGAACGTCAGCAACCCCAAACCTTTCAGTCAGGAGGACTTCAAACCTCTGGCCTTTGATACTTGTTGAAGCCATGGTTGAAATGAATTCTGTTCCTGGGAGAGTGCCGGAAGGTGATGCCATTAATTTGCTTCTAGGCCAGACATTGAAAACTGGTGGCCCCCAGGCCAAATCTCACTCACCATCATGGGTTTTTTTTTTCCCCTGAAAAGTATTGGCTTATACAATTGCCAGTATTTAAAAACTGGAACATTTTGTTTACAAATCTTGATTTCTCCATTCTCTTCGGGTGCTCTAAGACAGATCCTTGGTTTAGGCTTCTTCTTCTAAGAGGAAGTGCACAGGTCCTTGTCTTCCCAAAGGCAGCTTCCCCAGGGGTCTTGCTGAGAAACATGCACTCCCTTTGAGGATAATAAGAAAGGGGTTAAATAAGTTGCTGTTTTACAAAACACTGTACGTGCACCGTGAGCACTGTGTGAGCAGTAGCTGGTATTGCCGGCAGCAGCATGGCATTCAGTATGTTTTTGGTGAGGGTTCTCTGAAGGCGTTGTCTGTGACACAAACCCGGTGTCTCCTGAGACCCGAGGAAAGACACGTCTATCAGATCTCAGTGCCAGGAGATGGTTGAGATGCGCTTTTTCTGAGTCGCTGCTTCATCTCTGCCGTGCTCATGCTGTCAGTCTCCTATCTGCACTAGAACAGTTGGGAAGTTCAGCGTTAAGTATGTAGTCCATGTCTGGCGGGAAGACTTGCATTTGGTTTATTGATCCCTTGGTTGCACATACCATCGTGTGCTTGCTGCTCTGCTATTCTTCCTTGCTTATTTTATTGTGGGCATTTTTGTAAGCAGCCTTCCATCCTCTTTGTACAAGGCTGAGTATGAATTAAAAAACAAACAAAACATCTTGCCTGAGAGCAGAGGTTTGTCATCACTCTGAGTAGACTTCCACATCAGGAGTGAGCAGACACCTGTGCCACTGTCACCTCCTTCCTTCTGTTGGTTAAAGCAAGAAATGTGGCCCAATCCAACGCCGGTGGGGTGGTGAAACAGTTTGCCTCTAGTGAGCCGAAGCCAGGATCAATGACAGAGGTGCCTGAGTAGCAGGTGGGGTGGAGGGTAGATGAGGAGTAATCATGCAGTCTATCACAGGCAGGCTATTTATTTCAAGAAGTAAGGTTGAACATGCTATTCATAGTATTTGGTTCTTAGTAGACATGCCAGGTGTTCTCTGCTTCACCTCTCTAGATCTACTCTAGAGGTACCATTATTTATCCTGCTTGGTTCTCTGAGAAGGTGACCTTCTCCTGCTTTTAGTTGGGTGCAGGCAGAGTGAGCACTGGGAAAGGGGGTGGAAGAACACCCATCGGTTGATGTGATCCTCACCCTTTGTAGAAGGCCATAGCTTCTGCCAGGAGGCGAGTTCTGATAATTTAGGGGTTCTCCTGACTACTCCCTCCCTTGCTCCTTCTCCCCTGGATTGGTAGTGGCTCCCTGCTGTTGTTGCCCCCCAGGGCACTGTACCATGGCCTGCCCCTGCTGTAAATAGTCTCTTCGGTGAATTCTTCTCAGTCTCCCTGTTTACAAGAGTCGTGTGTTCCTGGCCAGGACCCTCATGAATATAGTAGATGCTCGGTAAGTGCATGGTTAAGTATAGGACCTCTTCCTCCCCTGCTCTGGCCTCTGTACCTGACTGGTCATTTCCTCTAACATGAACCCTGTGGAATGTAAAATCAGGGATCCCTCCCTCTTGCCACAATACTTATCCGGCCATCATCCCTCCACCAAGAACCACACAAAGTAAGTTCATTTGAGTGAGTTCAGATATATACTGTTTTGCTTTTCTTCTCTGAACTTATTTGGCATACCCTTTGGGACAAATAGGCAGGGATTCTTTCAAATGCAACATTTTTCTGTCAGCTGTGGGAACTTTATTTCCCAGATTTGATTCTGCCATATCACCTTCCAGGAAGGATACATGAACAATATTTGTGGCTAAAGAAGTCTCACCATAAGGAACTGTGTGTGAAACCTACCAGTAATAATTGCTTCACTTAATTCAGGAAGGGACAGTTAACACAACTGCGCCTGACTCAGTAGAGCAATGCATTTGTTTATTTAAGCAGGAAAAAAGACTCCCCTCACGCACATTTTAATTTCCTGGGTGAGTTTGAGAACCACTGGGGTATTTCCCAGACTTCCCTGATAAAGATAATATTTCGTTAAAAATTCAGACTCCAAGTGGTTCTGATTCACTGGGCCTGGGCTTGGCCCTAAGAATCTGTTTTTAGCATGCATGCTGTGTAATTCTGATTAAACATGTGTGGGAGGCACTGGACCTGGCTAATGGGTCTCACATATTGACAGGGAGAAATCCAGTCATGATGATGATAGTAAATAAGAATAGGTGATGTTTTGAGAACACTGTACAGATCACTTGCCCCTTTGGGCTTTGTTCTTGACTAAATGTTGCCTGTGCCAATGTTATTTTACAAGAACTGAATGGGAAGAATAGTATCAGTAGGTTTTTGTTAAACATCCTAATTAATACCAGATGCCAAGATAGAGCAATTGTTATGTTCTAAACATGAAAGTGCCAAACACACAGCCCACACTTGCAGAGTCATTGCATGTTTTCTTAATATTCTTTTAGCTCACCTTGTGCCTGGATCATGCAAGAGGTGTTTCTAGAAAGCTTAGAGGAAAGTTTTCTCTGGCCAGTGGCTCTAGGCAGACATTTCTAGGGCAGGGCAGTTCTAGTGAGTTGCTCTCTGGAGAGGAGAACTGTGTTCCCTCGAAAGACCATGCTGGCTTCCTCATCCTTACAGGTTTTAAAGTCTCCATGAAGAATGCCATTTCATTGTCACTGTGCCCTGAGATTTTGGGAGGGGGATCTCAAACTTTATTAATGTATTGGGGAAATCGTCATGTTATTAAATTTTTTTTTTTTTTTTTGGTGCTGGGATCGAACTCAGGGCCTTATGCTTGCTAAGCAAGCACTCTAACCACTGGGCTAAATCCCCAGCACCATGTTATTAAATTTTAATTAAAGTTTCTAGGCAGCTTGACCTGCCTTACAGATCATCTGGCTATTACTCGTGTGACCCACTGAGGGGAGAAATGTTTTGGCTGGCAGAGTTGAGTTCTCTCAGGGTGTTGACTGTTCCATTTCTCTGTCATCCCATACATGCTCTTTGTGACATTTAGTTCCCTCACTTACTTACTGTTTATCCCCAGTTTACACCTTCTTCTGCCTTTTGAAAAATCTATGACAGTGTTGAGTGAATAAATACAAACCCTGTATTTATTGCTTGTACATTTCCCTCATCTCTGGTGACACCTTGGGTTCAAGTTGGTTTATCATCCTTCCAAATTTATTCTATATATTGCATTGTGTATCTGGGAAGATAAAGTAATATCCATTTTCTCTTTCTGTATTGACCAAGATTTAAGCTGGAATTAATTGAGCCAATAACTGTTTTATCAAAAGAGGTCTCTATGTCCCAGGCTAGAGAATAGGCCTTGACGGTTATTTGAGACCTTTAAGACCATGAACCCCAAAACATGCTTCCTCTGGTACTGAACTTGCAACTGTTTGCCTACAATCTTGCAACATTGCTTTAGGAGACTACATTGATGTCTAAGTTCTAACTCTAGAGATGAATTCCAAGACTTTTTATTATTTTTCTTTGTGAAAGACAAATGGACCTTTACACTATAGTATTGTGATTCCATTCAAGGGCAAAGTTGGATGAATCAGTACTGGATGGGAAGATTTCAGAATGCTTTGTCCTTTGTAATGTCAGAATCAATAAGCCACCCATCCATGTACTGTCCCCCCATTCACCTATCCACCCACTTGTCCATTCATTCGTCCACCCATGTATTAATCCCTACAGTGTTTCTGACACTGTTTACATGCAAATGTCACAGTGATAAAGTTTAATAATTACAGCCATCATTTATTGAGAACCTTCTGTGTGCCAGGCGGTCTCTAATTTTCAAAGCAGCTTTGTAAGGTAAGAATCCTATCCTCCATTTTGTGAGAGAAGGAGTTGGTGGACTTTATCTGGGTTACCAGGCCAGGCATAGCAGAACAGGCCTGAGGCATCTTTGTGACATCAGGACTAGAGCAGCGTCCCCTACTCTTACTTTGGGCTGTCATGCATACATCCCGTGATGGGTCAGAATTGGAACAGGCCTCATTTGTCATACCTTCTCTCCTTCAGGTATTTTCCTTCTATCAGTGAAACAGGGAGAAGGATCAGCTTTCCTTTCTCTGCTTGCCCTTTATCATCTCTTAGAAACTTGTCGTTCTGTCTGAATTCTCCCTGTTGTTTGTGTCAGTACAAATGGAGAGCCACTCAGTGAATGTCAAGTGTTTAAATGTTACAAATCAAGAAAATGCTAAGTAAGCTCTGTTCTCTCCTCTTTCCTTGACAGATACACTTTTATAATAATCTGGAAGGCCAGCACTAAATTTAGCTTTCGTAGGCTCTTCAGAGTTTAATACATTAATGGACACTTTTGGAGAGCTAGCCCGTGTCCCACCCCTTATTTTCCTTTCCGTCTGGCTCCATTCTGCATTGCCATGGCCTCCTGGACACGCATGCCAGTAGCCCGGCCAGGACGGTGAGGCCTGTCTGTGGACACTAACACAAGCTCTACCTGCCCACCCTGCCGGAAGGTTGTAGGTGCTTCCTTCACTCCTTAGGCTGCTGCCCTTTCATGCAGCCTAGTGGGGCTGGGCTCTACCCCTGGAGCCAGGACCTGTCCTCAGGTTACCCCAGGCCCTGTTCTCCTGGCTGGGTGGGTTCTGGTGAGCGATGACAGAGGGCAAGAAGCCAGAAGGAAGATATTCCATGGCTGGGTGGAGGGTCAGGGTGGAGCACAGCTGGGTGATGGTGTGTGTGTGTCAGAAAGCCAGTGGGAAGGGGGGTTGGGTTTTTGTTTTCTCACTAGCTCCCGGTTATGTCTGTCTCCTGGGGTTTCAGCGCTTAGTCTGAAGACGCATTTTTCCTGTGCGTGTAGTTAAGCCTCAGTGTTTAGCTGTGGCCAGACTAGCCCTCATTCTGCTTATAAGTGTGGTGTAAACATCATCCCGGACACCTTCCAGGGGATGGCTACCCTGCTCCTTGGCATAGGCCTGGGAGACCTTGCCTGGGACTAGGCAGCTCTCCTGGGGGCTTTCGCCAAAGTACAGATGGCCCCTTTGCAGCTCTGCAGGTGGGCTCGGGAAAAAGAAGGTAGTAAGCCAGGCCTGCTTTAACCCTGCTTCCAGGGGCAGAGATGAGGGCTGGCCCCTGGGTCACAGGGTTTCCTATTGAGTCAGAACCTCCAGCTGATGTGCCCATTCCCTGCCTCTACATCAAGTAGATGCAGAGTATCCTGTAGTGTTGTTTCTGGAAAAACTCTTGCCAGTGGAAACCCTGACTCTCCTTGTGCAGCCTATGCTTATCAGAGTGGCTCAGCAGGGAGGCAGTCCTCAGCTCTGCTGCCCTGCAGAGGGGAGGTCCTGTCTGTGGGACAGTCTGCCTTCCACTGGGGAGTGCTGATCTGGAAGAATCTTTCATGCTGCTGCTCCTGCCGTGGCCCCTGGGCCCTGGTTTCAGAGGTAAACTGAGGACCTGGGCTCTGCTAAGGTGATCTCAGGTGATCTGGGAAGGATATATTTCTCTTTCTATTCCTCTTCCTCCCTCTCTTTCCCTCCTTTGTTTCCCCACCTATTTTTTCATTGTGTCTGTGTGAAAAGCAAAAGCTATTGTTTATTTAAAAGGACCATTTGCCTAATGCTCCTGGAATTTATTTGCTGGAGCATTTTCCATTTTCATATTCTGTTCAGACCTTGGCTGCAACTGAGAGGTTATGTAACCTGGGATGGAATGGATTTCATTGGCAGGTGGGGACCCCAGTGTACCTCACCCTTGTATATTCCTGCAACAGGGTAAATGCCCCCGGCTGTGTATTTTCCTGGGAGTTGGAAGAGTTGATAGTGGAAGAGTTGGCAACAGTTAGAATAGAGTTAGGAGGATGATTTCTTTTGTCTTAACTCTGAATTCTTAAGTCTACTTTGGGGCTGCCTTGTCTTCCGAAGCTGTAGACCTGGGATCAGTTCTGCCTCAGGTACAAAGCCTGCACCCTTCCTGTCAGCCTGTCGCTGGACCTTAGCAAAAAGTCTGACTGTCATTCCTTGAGCCTTGGCAGGATTTAGAAAATGCTTCCTTCTTGGCTGACCTCTGAAATTTGTCTCCATACTCCTACCCTCCCCAGCAGTATTGATTGGCCTCAAGGGCCTTCCTTCCACCTGATTCCCAGAATGAGGTCCCTTGATTTCTACTCTGAGACCTTATCTGAGTTTGACAGGGAACAATGAGTCTTTTCCTGGGTTATGGAGGAGTGGAAATTTAATCTTCGCTGGATTCTAAAAGGAAACAAATATATAGAATGGATTTTTGAGCCCTAGACTTAGTTATGGGTGGACTGAGGAGGGGGCACCTTCCCTCTATCTTCCCTCTCTGCACCCCCATATTGGGAGATGGTGAAGAACCCATTGTATCTTCTACCTTCTCCCTCCCGTGGTGTGAGAGGTTTCTTTTCACATCGTTTGTCTGCTTAAACATGCTTATTAGCCTCAGTAAGAACAAGGTAACCTTGTATATACCTATAGTAATACAATATTAACTGCTGTAACAAATAAGTCTTCAACTTTCTTATGGTGGCTCAACCCACAAGAACTTTGTTCATTGCTTGTGTATTGGTCAAGTAAAGCTGTTTCTCCCAGTGGGTAGCTTCTTGCACCTGGTGATTCTGGGACTCGGTGTTCCTTCCATTGCTCACTTTGCCATCCGTTAGGGCCACAAAGTCTCTGGTTCCCTGGGGAAAAGAGGAGAAAGAACCAGTAGAGAAGACACACTCACTTCTTAAACCCTCCTGACTGGGAATGACCCACATCCCTTCCTCTTATGTCTTATTAGTGAAAACTAGCCACATGGCCACCTCTAGCCTCAAAAGAGGCTAGGAAATGTGGCTCCAGACTGTATAACCATCTCAGTGATAGTGCCATGGAGACAGGGTAGGAAATGGAGAGGAGGGGACATAGCTGAGAGAAGATGAGGAGGTGGAATCAACAGGACATGGAGATTGAGTGTATGTGGAGTGATGAAGGGAAGTCAGGAGCCTATAGTCCACTCGGGTTTCCCATTTGGAGGACAGGGTGGATGGTGATGTGACTCAGGGAAATGAGGTATACAGGAAGAGGGGCAGATGTTGAGAGGGAGAGTTCCTTTTGGTCATGAGTCTGTGGGCTGGGCGCTGTAGGAATGCTTTATGAATCCAGGAGGGAGTAGAAATGGTAGTAAATGAACTTGGGTCTCTTCTGCTGGACCCTTGGAGTTATAGTTGAGAAAAATTTTGGTACCTGTACTCCGTGACCCGAAACCATAGCACCCATTGTGATTGGATCTATTGAGTTTGCAAGAACAAAGGTATTATAATACTAAGAATAATTGAAGGAGAAAGCATAATCCATGGCCTAGAGTCTTAGCTCAGGCCACTATGCTATAACACCATAAACTGGGTGGTTTACACAACAGAAATTTATGTTCTCACATTTCTGGAGGCTAGAATTCCAAGATCAAGGTATTGGCATGGTTGGTTTCTGGTGAAGGCTCTTTTTCTGCTTTATAGATGGTGACCTTCTTCCTGGGTCTCACATGATGAGGAAGGAGAGGGAGAAAGCAAGCTCTCTTTTGCTTCTTCTTGGAAGGACACATATCCCCTTGTGACCTGAGCTAAACCCAGCAATCTCCTCAAGACCTCATTTCTAAATACCATCACAGTAGGGGCCAGGGCTTCAACAGATGAAATTTTGGTGAGTACGGTTCAGTCCATAGCATCCAGTAAAGCACAGAGCCCTCTTCAGTATGGGGGTATCATCTCTGTGAGCTGGGGAAACAGGTGAAGGCAATCAGACGGGTGTCCTGGCTTATCTGTCTCAAGTGAGAAAGATGTCTGCTGTCTTTGTGGTGACACGACTGGTGGAAATTGGCCTCCAGGTTCCTTGCTCCTTTCCTTGGCCTCAGATTCACTGCTTGAGGAATGCGATGCTAGGGAGAGCTAGGAGCTGGCGATATTCAGGCATTTCCAAAGAGTGGGGATCAGCTGAGGGTCACACCTGGGGCTGCAGCCACACAGGCCACTTTGCCACTGGGCTGATCTGGGCTGCTGGCGCCAGGTATGATACTGAAGGTGCTGGGGTGTCAGGGAGCCTGGGATCAGAGCCCCAGAGGCCGTCTGAGCGCTGGTTCAGCAGCAGATCACTGGAGTGGGGATGTATAGGAGCTTTGCAGGTGGGAATTGTGGTCAGGCCTGACTGCATTCCTGTCTAAAAGTCAGACTGGCAGGCTGTTGCTAATGTGCCTTTGTACCAGGAGCAAGAGTAGGGACACCCCTTGAAGGGTAGGAACCTGAGGACTCATATCCCTGCCTATGGGGGAATTTGGGCAGAATGAGGGAAGAGTAGATGGACTAATTCCTAGCCGGGTCTCCCATTGCTATTGACAAGCTCTTTTTTTGTTGTTTTTGGTGCTGGGGATCGAACTCAGGGCCTTGTGCTTGCAAGGCAAGCACTCTAACCACTGAGCTAAATCCCCAGCCCTGACAAGCTCTTTCACCTCTCTGCTTTTCCTCCTGTTAAAGCAAAAGAAGACTGGATAGTGAGAACCAATACTTGGTGGTGTCCATTGTGCGTGGTGTCACAGCACACAGGACTTTTTAGAGTAGGGAGGTCATCGTTGAGGAGGTTTTGTTTTCTTTTTTAGCTCCTATATAAAGCCTGCCACAAGATATTGGAGGGGATATAGGGTAGAGTGTAGGGGCACATACGTGAGAGCCAGATGGCCAGGGCTGAGGCTAAGACTCTACCACTTAGTAACTGGACAAGTCACTTAGCTGCTCAGTGCCTCAGTGTCACCCTCCGTAAAGGATAATAACTGTACCCACCTCCAAGGGGCATTTTGAGGATGAAATCAGTTAATATTTAACACAAGTTTAGAATAGGGGCTGGCACATAGTAAAGTGAGTGTTAAACTTTTAAATTTAGCTGAGCAGTGGGTATAAACAGAGGAGTATTTGGGGGGCGTGGCGCTAGGGGTGGAACACAGGGCCTTGTGCTTGCTAGGCAAGCATCCTACCACTGAGCTACATCCCCATCCCCGTAACAGAGCAGTATTAACTCCTCATTCTCCCGGTCTTCTCCCTCAAGAGTCTCCCACTTGTTTTGTATGAAGATCTCTGTCCTCACGTCACACCCTGGCATCTGCACGGTAGTGATGATAATTGTCTCCAGTGCAGTTGGGAGATTTTGTGCACGTTGTTGCTGAGGGAAGGGACAGGAGTAAGGACAGCTTACAGGTGTATGCTTACTCTGGGATTGCGTTGCCTTTAAT
Organism: Hystrix cristata; assembly: GCA_004026905.1. Taxonomy (NCBI): domain Eukaryota; kingdom Metazoa; phylum Chordata; class Mammalia; order Rodentia; family Hystricidae; genus Hystrix; species Hystrix cristata. The sequence goes on from PVJO010000972.1 coordinate 20,447, forward strand.
CCTAAAACAAAACAAAATGAAACAAAGCCCCAAGCCCCGAGAGTCAGTGATACTGTGTTCATTTTAGAGATAAGGAAGCCGCCGTTTGAGTGTGTGATTCTTACACTTCAGCTCTAGTGATGAGTCCCAGTGCTTCTTGTGGGAAAACAAGGGACAGGTAAGGGTCAGACACTGGCTGAGATAGCAGAGGTGTGAAGCTACTGAGGATGTCGAAGCATGTGCACAACTTAGTGTGACGCTCCACACTATGTCCTGGTGGTGCCTGGGGGAGGGGGGTGACCCCGGCTGCAGGGATTGAGAGTTTCCCTCACAGAATGTGTGTCGCAGAGCAAGGTGTTAGGGAGGGGAGAAAGAGGAGAGGCTCTTGGAGCACAGGACAGGGCTGAGGAACAGATGGGACCAAGATTGAGATAGTTGGGGCAAGAACTGAAGCCTTTGGGGCTGTTATTCCACCAGGCAGAGGCATTTGGGGAAAACTCAGTGTTCTACAAATTAGCATCTGACTTCTAATCATTTGGATCCTGTTTCAGAGTAATTAGTAAAACAAAGATATCGTCCCCAGAGAATCATGTGATTCACAGGCAGTCTTGTCCTACAGTGTCGTAGGATGACTTTCAAAGGACACACATAATATTGTTGCCTGCCTTATTTCACATTTGGGAAGTTTTCGACACCAGGGATTGCTGCAGTAGTATCATAAAAAGCCACACGGGAAGAGGAAGGCCGCTGGTCTCCAGATGTGCGGGAGGAACTGGGAGCCTTGGAGTTCTGAGTTTTGGATGCTGTAGGACAGGCCCATCCACACCAGAGCAGAGTCGGCAGTCCTCAGTGGCCGGTTCTACCAGCAGGCAGATAGTACCCTTGGCAGCACGAGGGCCAGGCCAGCAGGGAGAAGCAAATACAGTGAGAAAAGGCTGCACTAGCAACTGGTATAGATGGCAGAGAATTATGATGATAGGTGACCAGACTAGAGTCCGAAAACTGTAGGAAAAACAACCAAACTTGAAAGCAAACAGACTCTGAGTTGAGAAACTTGCTCACCCTGTCCAAAGTGCACAATTCAGAAAATAGCAGAGAAGCATAAACACTGCAAAACAAATTCAGCTACTTAATCTCTTTATTTTAGTAATCAGAAGTGGCACTAGGAATGCAGTAGGAGCCAAGTTCAACTCAGATTGTCTTGACCTCATTTGGCTTTTCCCGTGTTCGAATGACCTAATTCCTTCTCCATCCCATTCTTTTCCTTTCCTGGCGTGGTGTTTGGGTTTGCCAGCGCCATGGCCATGTATGTGTGGAGGAAGCCGTAGGCAGTTTCCTGCCATCCGGGTTTTAAGAGTGTTCCCTTTGCCCGGTTTGGGGTGGTGGAAATCGATTTAGCCTTGCTTTGCCTCTGAAGTCCTAGATCCTCATGGGATGTTAAGGCCATTCACAGCATGCCTCAGCTTACCCTGACTTCCTGGTCTCTCTTTGTTCTTCTGCTATGCTATATTCAAGCCAAAGTGTACTCTCCCAAATGTCCCAAACATGCCCCATGTGGTTTCATCCGTCCTAGCAGGCCCAGAGCAGGAATGACCTTCCCCACTAGCAAGTCAGTGGTAGAGAACAGCCAGGAAGGGCAGGAGGTCTGTGCTGGATATGGGGATCCTGAATCAGCAGGAGTTTGGGACCTGAGAAAATCAGAGTCCAGAGATTAGACACTACTAACCTCTAACTAAAGAGGCCTTTACCGATGCTCTGTTCTCCACACAACTCTCTGATTTGCCATTCCTCTGAGCCTGCCTGCCTTAAAGTGGTCAGTGTCCATTCTGACCTCCCTATAGGACTGCATGGGCTGAAAGCTTTCTTTTCTACCTGCAGGATCTGCCCCCATGGACAGGGCACTCCTTCCCTAGGAGTCTCACAGAACCCCCGCCCCCACATACATACTCCCACATTAGTGATGAGGAGAGGGTGCCTAGCCCACCCCGCCCTCTTCTCTCTTAACCTACAGTTGTTGGGTAAGAAGAGTAGGCTATATAACACAGTGCGAATGTGATTTTAGTAAATAGCACTAAGAGGTTGAAGTTGTCTGTGGTCACTAACTGTGTGGCTGTGGAAGGGAGACTTTGAGTAGGGCTTGCCTGTGGACCCAAGATGGCACTGTGAAATCCGTTTCTTCCCTACTACCAGTCCTAAGACCTACAAGCAACTTTGTGAGCTCTTAAGCCCCTTTCTCTCATACCTCCTAACTTTAGTAGAGTGGAAGGCAAAAAGCAGTTCCTTTCTTTCTGCCATGCCTCCGTCTTCCCTTGGAGACTCCCATTTCTCCTTCTGTCACAGAGC
>PVJO010000972.1:22868-195758 GCA_004026905.1 Hystrix cristata
GCCTTCTTCTTACAAGATGAATTTGCTTTTTAACATTCCAAGAACGGGAGTTCTCATTGGTAATTCCCCAGAAGCAGCATATCCCTGAGGTAGTGTCATATGATCTCGAGAAGCTACTTACAGTTGGGAATTTTTCTAAGGATTCCAGATAGAAAATGACTTCTGCTGACCTGCAACATAAACAATGTTAGGCTTTATTTCTGACATTAACCAAACTTGAGCTCTGTCAACTCAGGCTTTCATGAAATTCTCACGTACATATCAGAACTGACATTTTTTCCTTTCATCAAAATCTTAAAGTCACAAATGATAGCTTTATATTTCTGAAAATAGGAAGACAGGCATAAAACATTGTTTTAAAAAACACATTTATTGTTATATATCATCAATTTATTTAACTAACATTAATTATGGACCTCTTCTGAGCTGGTAACTAAGGCATTGGAGATACAGCCAAGGGGAGCAGGGAAGTCCTTGCCTATCGTATTGCAGTAATAGATGCACATTTATCTCAGAGCGTCCTCTGAGGACTCAATTGATGCTTTAAGCATCATATGTTGCAGTCAAATACCGAAATCACTTCTGTCACTACAACTATCTATTGAGGCTTCTTGTCAACGTAATAAAACAAGAAGAATAAATTAGGTATAAATGGTGGGGAGTGAAAGGTAACACTGTCACCATTATATTATCTACCTGGAAAACCTAACAGTAACTGATATGCTATTAAGTTAGTAGACTCCAGCAACTTAACATGTACAAAAATGAACAGCTTTCCTGCATACTAGGACTTAGTAAGAAAATTTAATTTTAAAAATCACTACTCTGGGTAGCAAAAAATGTAAAATATCTAAGAATAAACATAATAAGAAATGTGTAAGATCCATGTAAGGAAAGTGTAAAATTTTATAAAGAACTTCAGATATTTGACTCAGTAAGGAGATGTACCTCTTAAGTCTGTCAGTTGTTCTAAGTAAGACTTTCTAGCGGAACTTGAAAGGCTGATTGTGTAATTTATATGTAAAAGAGAAGAATATGCATAAAAGGAATCAAATATTTAGAAAAAAACAAAACCAGAAGGGACTTGGTTAGGCAGATACCAAAATGCATTATCAAATGTACTTAAACTCACATAAAATTGGTACAAAAGTAGAGATAGACTGATTTTCGAATCTTGGAAAAAAAGACTAAACTGTTCTATAACATTAGCATAAATGCCTGTAAATCTGGGAAAAAATAATCTGATCTCTGTGTCGTTCACAAAATAAATTGCACATGCATTTAAGATTTAAGTATAAAAATCAGACTATAAAATTTTAAAAATCAATATATTCATGGGCTTGGAATATGAGAGGTCATCTTAAACAATATAAGGTACTATAAAGAAGGATTGGTACATTTAATTATGTTAAAATCCCTAATATATGACAAGAGATGACATCAACAGAGTAAATGATACTCTTGACACAAGTAAATATAAATATTTTTCTATTTTCACCTACATTTGCTATTGTTAATCTCTTAAAGATTTTGCCAGTATGAGTGAAAAATTCACATTCATTAGGAATTCTCTGCCTATTGTATTGTCTACTAGTCTTTTTTTCTGCTGGTCGTTTTTACTCTCTTGATGTCATCTCTGCCTTAGGTCTATCTCATGCCGGAGTTGAAAAGTAGACCACCTGTTCCAGCCAGGAAATGGAAAGACGATAAGGATCAGGTTTCTTTTGGTGCTAGTTCAGTTGTTGAACATTTTTAAGACACTTGGAATCCTAAATTATTTTGGTTTTAAATGGAGAAGGAATAGGGAGAAACCGACAGCTGAATATAGGTACTGTAATAGATTTAGGGATGCTAAGTAGTATGAAGTTGAACCTCCCCATTTAGTTGGACAAATTTTCTAGTTTTCAGTGATTTCTAACACTTTATGTCAACTTAGTTACAGAGATAGATCATTCTGACGATAACGTGAATTCTAGAAAGAGATCTATTAGAAACGAAGCTGTCTTTTGGTGTGTTTTAGAAGCAATTTGTAAGATTCCATACCTTCCCATGTAGTAAGTGGAGAGTAGCAGAAAAACAGGTTCCTTGTAAGATCAGACACACGAGTGAAACGTTTAGGAAAAGTTTACCCATAGAAGCAAGTGTTTAGCTGGAGGGTCTCCACACTGAGCGCTTTGTGTTGCTTTGGGGACTGGAGTGGAAATCACGTGTGACTCTGGCTCTGCTCTGTGTTTAATTATGATTCACCTTTACTGAATGTCCCCTCTCTTTTCTTTACTCACCACTGAACAGAAATCTTTCAATGTAGTTTTTGGCAGATGTCCTTGGTAGGGTTCAGTATTTCTCACTCCACCTCTGTAAGCTCCTGACAGGAAAACTAGTTTCAGAAAGTGGAAGGAATTGTGTGGAGGTTCTCAAATGTCCAGAGGGGCCATGCTGGGGCTCATCAGTGAGGCCTGGGAGAGGCATCAGTTGTTCATCCAATTCATGAACTTGTTCAGTCCATTCATTGAGTCCTTTGATAGGCTGGCTCTTCAGAGGCCACTAGAACAGATCTGATCACACTTCAAGGGCTTATCACCAAGTAAGAATGGTAGAAACTGTGATCATAAGTGGTTAGGTAGAGACTAATGGTTACAGGTTCTGTGAAGGAAAAGTCCAGGTTGATGTGCTTGATAAGGGATCAAGCGTTACCAACAGAGGAACAGTAATGTTCCAGAGGCATGGGCAGCGTTCAGAGAGTGGCAGGGAGGCCCGAGGGGCTACAGTTTGGTGGACGAGGGGAAGGGTGGGAGGTGATGGTGAAGAAGTCCATGAGGTGAGTTTCTGCAGGGTTTGGTGGGCCCATTCAGTGAGTAGGTTTAATTGGATGCACAATGGGAATCTGCTAAAAGGGTTTCCAGCCATGGGTGTTGTGGTTTTACTGGTGTTTTGGGAAGGCTCTGGCCTGGAGGATGGACAGCAAAGGCACTGGTGAGCAAGCAGGGGCCCTGTGAGTGAGGCAAGAACTTCGCTGCCTGCCTCCTTCAGCCCACCAGGGGACTGGAGTGAATTCTAATTCTGCCTCTGCCACTTCATTATTGGCATTCGACTGTTCAACCCTCATAAAATGGGGACAAGTATTTTCTCATGTGGCTTCTAGAAGGAGTGAGTATTCATAAAGTCCTCTATAAACTTGGACCATATGCTTATCGGAGCTGCAGCATGATTCATTTTGAGAGAAGGTGGGCTCCTGCAAGGTTGAAAAAAATCACTCAGCTGCCCCTGTGTGAACAGCGTTTTATTACAGCCTGGGGCTAAAAAAGATGCTTTTGTTTCTTTACTGCCATCAATGCCTAAGTGAAGGCCGCTGGTTGGAAACTCACATGGTGTGGTCATTTATGTAGTCATTTACCAGGGTAATAGCTTGGAATGGTTGAACCTTTTTTTAAACTTCATGTCTCTGTTTACCATCTGTGGGTGAGGTACAAGTGTGATGCAGTGTGTTTGTGTGACATGAGGAAGCCTGAGAGAGGCCCATCCCACTCTTCCTGACAGGAGGCCACATGCTTTTACCACCGGATCAGTGCTGATGGGCCATCCTGTCCCCTAGTCCAGGGTGTTGCTATATATCTTGTGTCAAGTGCCTCAACATTCTTCAGGGAATATCCTTTAACACTTCTTTTGGATTTGAACAAAGCAAGTCTCTTTTGTCATGTGTGTGGGCTATTTAGAATTCTTCTGCTGTGAGGAAATAACCTGTTTCAAATGCAGGTTTCTGTGTGCCACCAAAAGATGCTGTGATTTGATTCTCTGTCATCTGAGAGGGAGTGAGGGCTCCCTGAGAAACCAAATGAAGCATGTTGGTGGAGCAGTGCCCAAGTGGTGGAAATGCGCTGGACGTGCCCTGTTCAGTACCACAGCCACTGGCCACGTGCGGCTACTGTGCAATTTGAAACATGGCTGGTATGACTGGAGAACTGACTTTTAAATTGTGTTGAGTTTTTAATTAAATATAAATAGCTGCATGTGGCTAGTGGCTATTGTGTTGGACAGCACAGCTCTAGAGGAATGGTGTTTTTTTTTCCCGCTTGTGGAAGATCCCTCCTCTGAGTTTTAAGGATTATATGAATCCATGAGCTCACAGACTCCTCTTATTCCCACCAAGATCATTGGCAGGATTCCTGTGTCTCCCATTTTTGGAGGAATGTTATAGCATATACTTCTTGTTGAATAGTCTTGGGGATCGCCTTTGCCATCTCAGTCCTTGATGTGGGATTAAAATAGTATAAAAGAATCATTGAGAAAGCAGGGGACACAAACCCTTTCCAAAAGCTGCTCCAATTTCTGACTTTCTCCTGCTTGATATTTTGAGTACTCTGTTACAACCGTGGAGAGCAGCAGGTTCTTCTACCCTTGGTGTTTAGTGTTGTCCCTCAGCAAATGCCCTTGAAGGGGCAGTGTTTTTTGGGTGCCTGCCTGCTTCTTGGCTTGGGAGTGACTTCTGGGGAATTGTGGCTGTGTGCAGACATACCAGCAGCTGGGCTTACGACTCCCATTATGCTCCATGTTTGTCCATCTTAGGAATAAGAGTGTTTAGGAGACCTTCAATGGGTGCTGGGTGGGTAGATGAGCTAACAGTGGTCTCTAGAACAAGGAAAAGTTCAAGGTGACTCTAGTGCAGGTGGAGAAACAGTGGAAGGACAAAAACACTGGGCTCAACACTTTTCTTTGTAGTCTGAGTGAGGAAAGAAGGATCGGTGATGTGCCCAAGCTTGGTTGTGGAATGAGTGTTAGTTAATTGTGATTGACATCTGATTTGTTTCTGGAACTCAGTGTTTGGGCAAGTCTGGCCTCTCAGATTAAGGCATCAGAATTCAACACAAAGGAAGCTCATTTACACTGAACACAGAGAAAGATACTAGGAAGATTACAGATGAATGTCTGATGGCCAGTGGCATAGTTTTTTGCATGGTCTACATTTAGAATATAACTTTTCCAGGGAAGAGAGGGATTAAAATATCTGGTGCTGCCTGCCTATCATAGTAGCACGGTATGCAATGCCCTTTGAATCCTTTAGAAACAACATTACTGCCCAGAAACAGCCCAGACCTAAGAATCAAGTCAGGGAGGCGGGGGCCAAGGTAGACATGGCCATGTGAAAGGAATGAAGATTCTTTTTTAAGCATTCAAATTTAACAAGAACCATCTTTAATTGGGGGTAGTCCTGTTCATCATTAGTGGCCATTCCTCAAAGCTATTTTTGTTCCGGTCTTGATGGCTAAGCATGAGAAATCCAAGCAGGGATTTTAAATTACAGGTTATAATTGGAATTATAGCAAGATATTTTTTCTATATGGCACATTCTTGTTCAAATTCTGGATTTGAGCTGATCTACTACTTTTATGCAGGTAGCCTGGATATGTATGGGAGTATCTGTATGCTCTTTTTGGCTGTATTTTCAGAATATGCTTTTAAAGATTATGGTCAAATTTACTTTGGCCAGGGAGGGTAGTGACTTATAAAAGCCTTAATCATTTATGTTTCCCTCTCTAATATAAAGTGTTATTAATTTACCCACTTAAAAGGTCAAGATGAAAGAGATCGTAAATATAGTATTTCAGGAACATAAAATTTAGCCACTTCTACTAACAGAACATGGCATATGAAATAATAATAGTAACACAAAGAAAGAGATGTAATAGAGAGGACCCTCCTGAGGAAGACTTACAAAACAGGAGTTCTGTCATCATCTTTAGATCTAGTTACATCAGGAATGCTGGTTCAAGGACTCCAGATAGTTCACTGGCACTGTGTGAATCATTGCAGATAGGTGTGTCCTTGGGGCCCTAGAAGGTTCATTGGCATTTGTGAGTCCTTTTAGATGAGTTGGTCCTTGATACAAATAGTGCTGCATTAAGGTTTCTGGAGACTCTTCCCTAGCCAAATAAAAGGCTTTTACTGCACTTTTCAGTGACGTGAAGTTAAAGACATACATAAAATGCTGCTCTATATGAGAAACCGGACTGACTCTTCTAGGGGGTGTTTTATAAGTCTAGAGATTGTTTCTTTGAGGTTTTTTTGAAACATCAAATTAGGATAACCCTTGAAATGGAGGCTTTAGGTCCTGGTGTTATCCGTCTCAAGAGTGGGGAATGGCTGGGCAGATGATGGATCCCAGAATTCCAGGGTCCTGAGACCAGAAGCCGATGTTGTGTCCCGAAGGCCGCTAACCTCAGTGTCATGCTGCACTGAGGTATAGGCCAACATCCCCCAAATGTGTGACTCCTCCAAAGGAAGTGTTGTGACATCTTTACTTCTTATCTGCTGAATGACACATTCTTGACTAGAATAGTGGTTAGTCCTTTCCCTGGCCTTCCTGTGAGATGGGACATGTGCTGGGCTTGTCTGGTTCTCTTTTGTAAGAGATGCCTTCGCAGTCACCCTCTCTCACGCCTCCCCTCTCATTCCCACCCCTTTGCATACTTCTTCATGTTGAGTACTCCACCTGCCTCTTAGTAGGGAAAGGTTTCTTTTTTCCTATACATGTTCATGGTACTTCCTATCTTTAGGTTTAAATTAGAACAACTACCAACTAGTCTTGTCTCATATAAAGAAAATTGTACCTATCCTATGAGGCAAAATGATGTCAGATTCACCTTTGTAAACCCTGTCACTGCTCCACATGCTGGGGCTCAGCAGGGTGCTGGAGGATCTGTGTGCAGTCATCTTCATTCACTCAGTCGCCACCTTGCCAGAGATGGTCCACCTGGCGCCTCTGCTTGGGAATCTCTTCATGCAAAGGTATTAGCCTCTCTCCCCTGGTGAGAGAAGCGGTACGGGCACTGCAGAAGAGCGCGGTAGCTGGGAGAGCCAATCTCTGGAAAACTCAGTCTGCAGTGCTAGGTAAATGCCCGGGTGAGTGGCACCAACGGTGATTGTTGCTGGGTATCAGAGGCACTTGGGGAAAATGTCCGGAGAAGACGGTACAGGGACTCACGTTGAACTTGATCAGAGACGGGAAAAATGAGAGGGATCCCAGGCAAGGTTCACAAGTAGGAACCAGCACCCGTCTTGATGACAAGGAAACGGACAGGTCTAGAGTACCTGGCTGGGTGAAAAGCTTAGTGTGTCTCCTAAATTAGATTTCAAATTTTTGAGGGCAGAGCCTTTTGGTATTTTACTTACCCATGATAAAGATAAGGTTTTTTTTTCATTGTCTAAATTGTTTAATTAAAATTCATAGTTCATCTTAAATTTGTACCTAGTTTACATTTAATGGCCAGTTGTTAAAGGAAATAGGCTTACCCAGTTAGAACAGGGAGAAAGGAGGAGGAGCTGTGATAAATAATTTTTGTTCTTTTATTACCTACTGGTAGAAATTTTGGAAATACAGTTGTTCAGAATATTCTGCTATGATTCATGTCACCATTAGCAGTTCTCTGGGATCATATCAGTAAACCATGAAAATGATACAATGCACAGACTGACTCTGAGCCTGAGTTTCATAACTTGGGTGGGGATACCGATGGCGAGATTCTACCAAGTAGCCTATAAAAGTGTATAGTCAGTCCTGAGCAGTGGGGATCAGTCAGTGTTTGTTGAATTCAGAAATGACCAGATACGAACACTGAAGGAAACAAAGTGAACGGGGCCTTCATTGGCATTGTTCATTTGCCAACATTTCACCACTTTCCTGACAAAAAAGAGCCCAGTGTCTGTCCTTTATTATTCTTTGGTTAGAATGTCACATTATGTAATAAGCCCAAAAACTCTAGGTAGGAAATATAATAAATGGTATCTATTAAGTGCTTGGACAAAGTTTTATGGATAAGTATGACACTACTTCTTTTAGGTTAAAGATGTTTGGAGTAGCCAAGGTTAAAAAGGTTGGAAGGCTCGAAAAGAAAAGCAGTACAGATGTGTAAGATATATACACTAAAAGGAAGTAATAGTGCAGCAAAGAAAATAAAGCTTTAGGTAAATGTTTAGTAAGATGTTTATACACATGTTCTGCATTGACTACACACACAGCATCCATCTACCGAACAAAGATGCCTTTCTTAGGAAGAAAGAAATTTTCTTTGAAAATTAAACTAATTTTCTCAGTTTCAAAATTCACAAATGCCTTCCTGGTGGATGCATGTCTACGTCAGTTCATTTACATCTCAGCAAATGTTCATGGAGTATTCGCTCTGTTCCATGCACTACTGCTAAATACTGGCATGGTGGGGTGAACATGAGGTGGCCTGCCCCTAAAAAGCTCATGTGCTTGGAGAGGAGCTATGTTAGCCAACAAATGCCATTTACTGCTTAACATATCATCTCCGAAGGATGCAGGGCAGTGCCCAAAAGAGGAGTAAGTCATTTCCAGGGAAAGAAGAGCTTCAAGAAGGGATTTTGACAATGAGAAATGTCTGTGGAGGTATAGAAAGAGGAGAACAGAGAGAAAATGTCCATTGGATCTCGCAGCATGGTGGCTGTTGATAACTTAGTTAAAATTGTAGAAATGATAGAGCATGGAGAACAAAATAGACTACAGAATGAGCAAGTTTTGATCAAATTATTGAAATTTCAATGACCTTATTTTACATGTTTGAGGGAGCTACTTCCTTGCTAAGTTGCATATCATTCAGAGCAATTGTGCTGTTTAATTTAGCCCCCGAGCTGAGCATATAGGCCCACTGTGGTTTGAGTAACTTGGAAATCTTGTGAGGTCAGTGTTTTGACTCTCCTCTTCATTTCAGTCATGGTTCAGGATTTTCACACACCGCCAAGGTCTAGGGGAAGCTTCTCGGCTTTCTGAATACCCTCTCTTGGCCCATGAAGCAACAGGCCTGCCCCAGGAAGGTCAGGGTCCTTTCTGTAAAACAGCGGACTCTCTGTGTGACTCACAGAGCCTGCACTCTCTGTCTTTCCCTCCTGTGGGCTCACACAGTGAAGCAGATGCTTTCCTGTACACCCAGCGTCGAAGTAGCTTTGCCCCATCTCAGCCTGAAACAGCGATCCAGGGCCAAATTCTTAAAACCTCAGGGGTCCTGGAGTGATTCTGAGTCCAAGCCCTGAACCTGTCATGAAATGTAATGGACGGTATATTTTTAACTGCTGAGACCAGGGAGTTCATATAACCTATGAAGACTGAAACAGCATAATTTTTTTGTAGTTCTGAAGCATATTATGAAGTATTATGAATCCTTTACTACAAAGACACAGTGTCTTAATCATTTCTGTGCATGGACCCCTTGGTAGTTGGGAGATTCATTTTTCTCAAAAGAATTTTCTTTTAAAGTTTTTTTTTAGGGGGATGGTGCTGGGGATAGAACTGAGGGCCTTGTGCTGCTTGCCAGGCAAGCATTCTGCCACTGAAGCTAAGTCCCCAACCCTTCAAAAGAATGTTTTTTAAGTGTATATGATAAAATACATAGAATTACAAAGAAATTTAATTATATTGAAATGCAGTTATCAAATTATTTTTAAAACCACATTTGTGAAATAGTAATAAAACTTATTAGTACATTAAATAATGTGATCTGTAATTTTGAAGGACTGGTGAACATAAAAAATATTTCAGACTCTCCACAACTGTGATGTGTGAAAATACCTGCGATTTCTGTTGATAACAGAATCTTAGGTCTTTCCAATACTACTTGGGTTTGCTGCCTAGATTTATGATGGAAAAAATGCTGAATTTCAGTTGTAAGTTAATAAAAACAGTAAAAATTTTTTCTCCATCCCAGTTCATAAACCCCCTGAGTTCTTTCCTAGGTTAGTAACCTGTACTTTAGGGTGCAGTTTTTTTGTTTTTTTTTTTGTTTGTTTGTTTGTTTGTTTGTTTTTTGGTGCTGGGGATCGAACTCAGGTCCTTGTGCTTGGAAGGCAAGCACTTTAACCGCTGAGCTAAATCCCCAGCCCCTAGGGTGCAGTTTTGATTGGTAATAATAAAATTAAAAGGTCTATTGTTTATATGTGACATATAGTTATAGACCAACTCTTCAGTGTTGAAGACTCTTTATTAACTTTATGGATACTTTAAATCCAAGTCCCCTTTGTCCCCAAATTTGCCCTTTGTAATCTCAGCACCGTATGTGCACCAGACAAAGTACGCTTCATGAGAAGTTCTAAGAGGGTAAAATCAGGTGGGAGAGGAGATGGAAAGGGGGAGAAAACAAGAGGTACAGATGTGGGGGGAGAAAGAGATTGAAATTGAGGTTTTCCCTGAGGAGGCCTAGGGCTGATTTGTATTTTTAATCTGCCTCCTGAACCTGAAGACTTACCCTCTGGTTTTCTTGAGAATAAATAAAGAAGTGCTCTTGTATTTTGGTCAGATATGATGAGCACCTGAGGGTCACCTGAGGACTTTATCCAGACTTTTTCGCCTCTTTAAGGTTAAAAATCTTTAAAGATATTTAAGCCAACAAGTTCAGTATGGAGTGTATTACATGGTATCTTGCATCCTGTTCCCTAGAAGCTCTGAGATGGGGGTTTTGCCTGAGATTTATTGGTCCAGCGCTGTCAGAAGTGAGGGAGATGGAATGGGGCAGGGGAAAAGCTGAGTAAGGATGTGGTCTCAGGAAGTCTAGCCTCTGTGAGATCCCACGGGGGAACTTGGAGTAGAGCTTATTCTATCCTGCGACAGGGATTTATCTCAGTGCCTCAGCCAGCCGGGAGACTGGGGCATGCATTAATTTTCTGCGGAACATTCCAAACGACAATCTTAGCATCTTGAAACAACATACATCTGTTATCTCATAGCCTCTGTGGGTCAGGAGTCTGGGTGGAGTCTAGCCGGGGCCCCTGCTCAAAGTCTCAGGAGGCTGCAGCCACTACATTGGCCAGGTCTTTTCTGAGGCTGGGGGTCTTCCAGCCTCCTGTGGTAGTTGATAGAATTCAGTTCCTTGAAGCTGTGAAGCCCATGTCAACTTGCTTCTTCTTGATGAGCAAGAATCTGTCTCTATGGCCTCCAGTCTCTGAGGGACCACCTGAGCAGACCACCTAGATCGCCTCCTCTTTTTTGACTCAGTTCAAGTGATTCAAGACTTTTTAATTACGTCTGTACACTCCCTTCACCTTTGCCATATAATGTAACATAATTATAGAGGTGGCATCCACAAATGTCCAGGCCTTTCTATGCTCAGGGGGAGGGGATCACACAGGGGTGTGGGTTACTTGGGTCATTTTAGAATTTACTTATTACAGACCATTTCCTTTATGGCTTCTCCAAATGTAGCTCATGGGACCCAAGGACAGTTCTGAGAATGTCGTAAGTGTGAGCTGTTAGTAGCAAATACTGTAGCAGCTAGCTGATGGGCTACCAACTGATAAAGGAGCTCTGGCCAGGGCACTGAAAGTGGCTGTTGTATATGGGAGTCTCCTGACATCTATAACTTTAAAAATAGAGATCTAAGTGGATATGGAATGAGCTGCCTTGAGAATCTAATTTGGTTTCTGCTCCTCAGGCTACCATGATCTTACAGTTCAGCAGCAGAGACAGGCATAAGAACACATCATTACACCATACAAAGTGCCCCCACTGCTGGCCATACAGCCCAGAGTCTGAAAAGGAGCTGTTTGTTGCCTGCAGACCAGCATCTCTGGGTAGCAGTCAGAGCCTGCAAGGGTCACTTTCAAGACCATTTGCAGCCCTCAGACTCATTTCTTTCCTGGTATTTTAGTTACTTTTCTTATTGCTGAGACAAAGTACCAGACACTCAAAGGAGGAAAGGTTTATTATAGCTTATAGTGTGGAGAGATTTCAGTCCATAGTCAGCTGGCTCCAAGAGGAGAAAGTCTATGGCAGGGCAGGAAATAAGGCAGCCAGCCTGCCTTCCATCTTTCCCTTTATAGTCCATCCAGGCTACAAGTCTGTTGATTGGTGCCACCCAAACCCAGGGTGGGGTTTCCTATTACTCACATCCAGTGCAGTGCTGAACCAGTCAGTGGGCTAATCCAGTCATCACACTCTTGATCTATATTTATACACCTTTAATCCACATTGACACACCCTAGATCCATCCACCTCTGAAAAGCGCCACCTGTGAGTGCATGAGGCTTTGGGGTGGTGTATCTAGATACAAGGCATAAGAACTGGCAAGAGGGTGGGATTCACAAGAGTCCACAGGGCTGAGGGAGATGTCCCTCTTCTTGGTTCAGAGACTTCCCTCTCTGATGCATGCTGAATTCTTAGTGTGTCTCTCTGTGTCTTTTAGAGTCTAGTGTGCAGAATAAAAAGGGGTGCTAGCTGTGGTCTTGGTGAATCCCTTTGCTTCTTTGGTCCCCAGCTTCTTAAGTCTCTGGAGTGAACATTCTTCAGGTGGTCAGTAGGGTATTATCCTTGAGTGCCAGCAGCTGTGGGTAGGATGTTGAGAAATCAGGCACTCTCCCTTTCCCTACCTCCAGCCTGCCTTCCATCCGTATATAGTTTCCAGCAGTCCATATATATCTGTATACTGTGAGCGCGAGAGAGGGTGGGCGTGTGTCGTATTTCTGCCTCCATGCTTTTTTGTAACATCCTATACTGTCTGAGATCAGATTCCCAAGGAGCAGAACCTGAGAGCGAGAGACTGAAGTTCACACAACTTATGGAGTGGGTGCTCTCTGGACAAGACAAACCAGGGAAGCAAGATGAGGCAGGAGGAGGACCTGAACAAGCCCATGCTCTGGCTGGAGTCAAACCTCAGATTCTTCCCACTCTGGGAGCTCTAGAGAATAAGTTGCACCACCAAGTTGTCCCACCTAGAGAGGAAGGGTTAGCTTTTTGTACCCATGCAGCCAGTCATTGCTGGGGGTGGCCTGGTGGGAAGGGGTGAGGAGTGGAACCCCTAGGTGAGATGGTGCCCGTTTAACCAAGAACAGTTTCCTGCACAAGAGGCAGTTGAATGCTGAAGACAACCAGCACGAAGCTGGAAGATAGGAGAGCTGGGTGCACTGTCCCTCTAAAGAGCCTGTCTTCATCCTTTCCCTCCCTGAGTCTTTGCGGTTCTTTTCTGCCAGCTGATTTTGATGATTAGTGACAGCTCCTTCCTCTGGTTCCTGCAGTCCCGGGTTCTGGTTCTAACCTGTTCTCCCTCTGTGTCTGCTGGCCTCCCTGCCCCTCACCGGTGGTCTTGCCCTTAGGCCTTCTCAGATGGTGGTGATGATGGTAGTGATGGTGGTGGTGGTAGTGATGATGGACAGCTGGCCTTCTTGAGTGTCAGGAGCTCTCCAAGGTGCTCAATGTCTATTAAGTCTAATCGTCACAACTGTCACCACCTCCCTCAGACCAAGGACTTTCTGATACCAAAGTCCTTGACTTCCCTTTTGTCATGTTGTCCCTGTTCCTCAGATGGTAGCTATTAGACCTCCATATTATCATTCTAACTGATATGATAGCTGCCACTTCCATCCCCCTTCAGCCTGCTGAACTTGTAGCTTTCCTTCCAGGGTCACTTCCTCTCCAAGGACTCTTGATTCTCTACCTCCTATTCCCTTTCTCCTTCCCTTGTCATATTCCTATGGTTTTTGTATGGGCATCTTCTTATCTGCAGTACTATTTTCGCTCTCTTCTTTCCTGCTGGCCTCCTTTTTACCTCCTGTGCCTTATATCAGAGGAACCAAATGTTGGCTCTAGGCACCCCACTGAAGTTCCTCTGGAGGGCCAACCACGATGTCCACTTTTCATACTCCCACCACTTACCCACCTTGCACGTCTGTCATCAGCACCTGGCTCGAGTACCGAGCAGATGGTGCTGCTTTCTACCCTTTCTGACAGGAGCATGCTCATTACTGTGCAGAAGACATGGGGGGCTCCAGGCAGAACCAAGATCCCTTCCTAAAGCCACAGTTACCACCCCTGCCCCACACATGCTAACACAGAAGCAAACCATTGCCAAAATATCCAGGTAGATGTTTTATCTTTAAAAAAAAAAAGCATCAATGAAGGTTGTGATTTTCACAGACAAATAGATTAATTTGTGCAGATATGATCACTGGAGCGTAACTGATGTTTCCTGAGCAGTAATGATTGCCAAAGGATCGTTTGTGTCGGATTAATGATGATATCCATTCATGAGAAATTATAATTGTGTTTAAAATAATATGTAGTCATATTTGAAACCTCTAATCTTGTTAATAAACTTTCAGAAACAAGTTACGCCGGTTTATCCACCACTTATTTCCTACTCTCATGACAGGAATTCTAGAGTTCTTTGAGTTCAGCTGTTTTTGGAGCTTTGACTGTGAGGTCAGTGTTTATAACTGAACTCATACAAAGATAGAGCTTTGTCTCTTCTTTTCCCATTGTGCAGCCTGTCTTGGAAGACAATTGTTGTCGATAGTACTTTTCATAAAATTTTGTTTAAAATTATTTCTAGAGCTTTCTCCCTTGTTTTTAAATTTGCCTGTTTGCTTTCTAACTTACAGGACTGTAAATAAAACCACATTTGGCTTCTGCTTTTTTTTTTTTTTGTAAAATGGGAAATAGGTTCTTGCTCCATGCACAGTTTGTAATAAAGATTTATTTAACAGTAGGGCAGTTTTGATTTTCTTATCAAAATTTTTATAAAAATTGCAGTGAAGACAGCAATAGCCACCATTTATTGTTCACCGATAGGCTACTGGTCATTATGCTAAGTATATTATGTAATTGTAAATATGTTACATCTTTCATTATGTCCTGCATGTCTCTCAGGTTCATTTCTGAGCCTTCTGCCCTTTTTCCTCTCCATGCTTTGATATGGCTATTTCCTGTTGACTTGCCTTTTCAGTCACTGGATCTCTCTTCTGCTGTATCCAGTCTCCAGCTAGACATAAACCTTCTTATCTTCTCAGAACTGTGTTTTCTGCCTTCTGCTTTGTTTCTCAGGCTCATAGGCCTGGCTGCTGTGGGATCGCCACATGCCTTGGGGATAAATGTGTCAAGGTTGCACTTGCCTCAGTATGCTTCTTTCTCTTTGGGATCTTGGCTCCTCAAATCCTGGCTACCTTAGTACCTTTGAGCTCTAAATTTTGTCTCCATGGATTTCTCAAATTGCCCAAAACTCAAAAACTTGACGTTTCCTATTTTTCCTTTCTGTGGTTCTAGAGTTTGAACCCAGGGCCTTTGCACTGAGCTACGTCCCCAGCCTCCCCTTTCCCACCTCCATGAAAAATGTTTTTGAGCCAGGGTCTTACTAAGTTGCTGGGGATGGGCACAAATTCGTGATCCTCCTAACTCAGCCTTTCAGCATGTTGGAAAAACTCGACCTTTTAGCCACCACTTCATGTTCAGTGTCACAGCCTCTCATCCCACACTGCTCACAGATCTGGAAACATCAAGGCAAAAGCGCTCATAAATGTTACGTTCGCTTCCATGTTCTTTTCTTCCCTTTGTGACTCTTGCTTCTGAAATCCTGTTGTCTTGGTAGTTCCTTAATACTTTTCAACAGGTGTGTGCACACGCATTCATGTGTCTGTATATCCAGCTCTTCTAGTTGTCAGTGGGAGGATAGATCTTTAGTGAGTTACTCTGTTATTACTGGAAATGTAAAACCCTCCATTTGCTTTTAAAAGAATCTTTGGGCTTATGAGAATTTTTAAATAACCTATAACATTTTAACTGCCATTCTAATTAGAGTCATGTGTTACTTAATGAGGGTTTGTTCTGGAAACATGAGTTTGTTCTGGAAACAGTTTCATCATTGTTTGAACACCATAAATTATGCTCACTCAGAATAAGATGTCACTGGACAGTGGGCTCTTGTAGGGCCCGTATCATACATGCAGTCTGCTGAGGTACATGACTGTATTATGATCATAGAGATCATGGAAATGGTGTCCTACTTGGGGAGATTTCTCTTGTCTAGGAGTATCTGCAAGGGCATCATAGGCAGAAGTGCTGAGAGAGGTTACAGGGTCACAGGTGAGAGAGTCAACAGAAGGATCACATCTTTGGAAAAAAGGTACTGAGGCCTCTCTAAGAAACGCTTAGAGGATTTTCCCCCAAGCAATTATCTGGCTTAATGTTCACTGCTTATTTGCTGCCTTTCTGTTATTTTCGCACATGTAAAGTGAGGCCCACCCTTTCTATTTTACTTTCACTTGCCACTATCACTACTGGTGACTGAGGATGAGAAAAACCCCTCATTTTTTGGTGGAGAGAAGGAGTGATGGATGGGTTCCTGAGTCACATGGCTAGGCAGTGGGCACCATGGTGTTCAGGACCAGCTTACTTGGGGTTACAGAGTGAGGGGTGGAACCAAGTTATTCCAGGTGTTCGTCCCCAACAGTAATGTGTATCTTCCTTTGGCCACACAGATGGGGCTCCCCTTTCTCTGTGCTCCTGCTATGTCCTGATTCAGGACTTCATGTCTTTCCCCAAACCCCTTTAGCATCCTCCTTTCCCCAGTTCTACTCCCATCAGTTGACTTCCACAGCTAGAGAAATCTTTCTAAAACACACCCCCTCCCAGTTCTCCCTAGTTTTTGGAATGGCATTCACATGACCCACAAGGCCGTCTGGGACCTGGTTTCTAGGTGAGCCTCCTCTCCCCTATTTCTGCCCAACACGCTGACTCTCCCACCTCTGGTTGTCATGTGCTGTCCACCAGACACCTGTGCCCTCTGCACACTGCTACACCAGATGAGCCTCCTGCCTACTCTGGCTAATGTCCTTCTGTCTTACATCATAGCCCCTTTGGGGTACCTCTTTTGGGAAATCTGCCATCCCCATGTGAATCAGGTATCCTTGCTTTGTGTCCCTAGAGCCTCCTCTGTGCTGGTGCACATTGTATGACACTGTCATTGCTTGCCTGTTTCCCCTGAGATGAATAATTGACTGATGGTCTTTCATGTATGTCCGGCACATGCCAAGCACATTGCCTGGCATAAAGTAAGCACCCAATAAATTTCAAATTCTGCATATATTAAATTTCCTGTAAAACCTCAGCCACTGCCAACTTTGCTACCAGTCTGGGTGTTCTATGTGGAGGATCCTTCAATTTTTAAAGCAAGAGAGTCCTGTAGAATTTTAGCAGGAAAAGGTAGATTCTAGCCTTTAGTCAATAAGTGGATATTCAATTTTAGAAGTGTCAGTTTGTAATGGTAACTTTTTTAGCAGTAAAATTTTAGCAGCTGTAGTCTGTGGCAGAGCTCTGGGCATCCCCCTCTATGGAGGAGCTCCTCCATTTAATTGCTGTACTGGGCAGAGGGAAACTGTGCTTCCAAAAATGAGAAGGAAACCACTAAATGGTGCTGCTACTTTTCCTGAGGAAGGCAGCGCAGTGTGGGGAGGAGAGGCTGCCCTTTGGAGGTGTTGGCCTGTTTCTGATCACTTCACCCTCCTCTGCCTCCACCCACGGCTCATTGTGGTTTGAGTTCCTGTCTGCCCCAAGCTACTGGGACTTGTAATAAGAAGCTGCTTCCCAAACTCCTTAATTAAAACAGGTTCATGGAATCGTTGCCAGAGAACAGCATCCACACCCCTCGATGTGCAAGTGCATTGCTTGTCCAAAATAAGATGTGAAGTGACTAAGGTTTCCCTCTGCAGTTGCCTTGCTGGCCACACATTTACAAACAGCCTGGCCTTTCAGCCTCAATTTCCTACTTATCTGTCATTTGTTCGCCTCATTCCAGTATGTGAAACATTCCTCTTTCTCTTTGCTCTATATGCTCTTAGGTAAACCAAGTAATATTTAAGGGTGATGCCAGAACCTAAAGTGGTTGGAATGATTTTTAAATAGTATTTTATGGGCAGCAAGGCAAGTATTACTGCTGGTTCTAAGAATAAGTCTGGTTTCAGTGCTCTGTGAACTTCGGGGTAGAGGACAATTTATTTGGACTTTTGTACCTCAGTTTCCTTCTCTGTAAAATGAGGGCAATAATCTACTAGCTTACATGTGAGGATTAAGTAAAACAGTGTCTATGAAGAAGAGCATGGCCCGGTCCCTTAATCATCTCTAGTAGCCAGGAAGTCTTCAGTGGCTGCTGCCTCTCATTCCCATCATCCCCCTCCCAAAGCAGCCATGTAGTAACTGATTTATTTTGACATGAAGGAGTTAAGTGCAAAACTGTGATAGCCTTTAAAATGCAATTTATTTGTAAACATATTAGGACTTTGCTCATTCGCTTATTCATCCTAATGAACTAAGTTCTGGTTAGCAGTCACCAGGCAAGGAGAATCTAGATCCCAGGCATGTGCCTCGCTCCTGGAAAGGACAAGGGTCCTAAATGTTTTTTCCTAAAATCTGGAGTTACAGACCATTTTCTGGAAGTAGTATGTCCAAAGGCTCCTCCATCACTCCCCTTGGTAGGTCCCATATTTTATATATTCAGAATAGTTGAATGTACCCCTGAGTGAATGCTTTGCTGAACACAAATATACATCATCCACTAGTCACTCAGGTAGCTGCCCATGAAGCCATCTGTGCCCCTCTGCCCTGTCCCTCATACCCCCCAGTTCAGCAGCTACAGTGCAGCCACATCTGCCTCCTGTCCCACGTCTCCTGGCTCTGCTCTACCATTTCCTGCCCTGCACTGCTGCTGGAGAGTCTAACCTGCCCTCTGGCATCTCTGAGTGTGCTCTACTCAGCACATGCTCTGAGGAAATACAGGGTTCCATGGCCCAATAGTTTGGGGCCACACCCCATTGTTAGAGACAGTTGCAGTAAAAACAGAAATAACAAACAAGACAGAGTAATCCTCTTTAACTTGTTTAACTTGGTGTCCTCTCAGCTTATTTAATTGTAGACTCTCTTTTTACCCTTGTCCCTGGGAACTGAGGTTCCTAGAGCCTCTCTTGGAGTGTGCGGCTACAGTGTGTGGATGAGCTCCTGCCCACTCGCTTGTTAAAGTTAACTTGAGCCCAAACTTTGGTCAGTAATGCACTGTGTGCCTTTTCAAAAGGAGATGGTAGGGACATGGTTCACCTCCAGGATGTGTGCTGAGTGAAGACAGCAAAGGGCATGTAGGCTGAGCCTTTGCTTGCCTGTGTGTTATATGTTGGGTGAAAACCCAGTTCCCCAAAAGTGGCAGGAGTCTCTGCTTGTTGGGAGGGGGACTGGGTGTGTGAGAGAGGCCGAAGCAAATTCTTTTCTTTGTGTCTCCTAGAGCCTTTAGAACTTTCTACTGTTTTGAATAAAACACTATTCTGCTCCTAGCACCCCCTGAATTTACACAGAGAATAGGTTGAACTGCAGGGCTCTGTACTTATGCATGGCCCAGAGTTTGCCCTCTGCTGCCCCCACATCCCAGCTTCTCTTGTTTTCCAACAAGGCTCCCACTTTCTTATGTCACCCCCACCCCACAACTCTCTCCAGATGGAGGGGACTTGGTCATTGATGCTACTTTCCTTTGCCACCTCTCAGATAGCAGCCCAAAGCTGGCTCTAACTCTCAGCTGTGAGATGTTGGGGCCCAGGCTCCCCTGCGGGCAGTGACACTGTGTGGAAAGGCCAGAACTCCAGGGTTAAATATGAGACTTGAGATCTTTACTGGCCTTGTGCCCTGGGAAACTTGGTCTTGTAGCTCTCCTTTCCTTTTCTTGTAGTGGAGGACAGTACGCCTTGGCTCACAGGGCTTGGGCATGTTGCTCCTCTCCCTAGCACACCCTGCGTGCATCTGGCATCTTGTACACGTTCAGGGTGTGTGTGCTTTCTTCTCTTCCCGTCCTCTTTTCCTCCTGTGACTACCAGCCTGCCATTCCTTGGGTCCTGAAGACCTTGAGTTTCAGAGGAAAGACCACAAAGCCTGAAATCCAAGCTTCATCCCTGGCTTCATGGATGACTAACTCTGGGAAGATGCTGAGCACCCCCCCAGTGTCTTGGGGTCCCCAACTCTAACACAAAATCTGTAATCTCAATGCACACGAGCTTTGATCATCAAAACATCGTGAATGCAAAGGGTTAGCAGTGAGTGCAGATTCTCTCCCACCCTCCAGCTGGCTTCTAAGAATTTTTGGAAGATGAGGAAAATAATATCTTCCATATGGTCAAGAGAAGATGATTTAGCACTATGCAAGGTAGAGTAGAAATGCCTCACCATTAGCAGAGTGACCTCTAGACAAGATGATAATGGCCCTAGGCCTCACTTACCTCATCTGAAGTATGAAATCAGCAAAGCCCCACCCCACAAACTGGTTGTGAGGATCACAAGGGGAAAGTTATGCAGAAGACCTTTGTTAGCTGTGAAGCACTTCACAACTGTCAGCCGCATCTGTGCTTAACTTGCCTGTTTATTGTTACAGCGGAGGGTGCAGGACGTCATCAGCCCCATCGTGTTTGAAGCTGCCTACAGCCTGGGAACACATGTGACTGGTGAGGAGGAGAGGGAGCTGCCAGCGCTGACACCAGTTCTACGCTGGAAGAAGGGACAAAAGATCGCCCAAAAGAATCAGGTGAGAACCGAAAAGCTAACAACTGGGGTTTGAGGTGGCACGTGCACACAGCAGAAATAATGACCCAGAGTAACAGCCAGGGCTCACCCCCTCCCTTTCCTGATCTGCAGAATGAAGAAATGAATGATCTCATTTTCTCTTAACTTCCACAGGATCTGAACACATTGAGACCATTTTCAGGCTATTAGGCGTATTAGAGAGTTATAATTCCTTTGAAGTCCTGAGAAGTTTGAGGACCAGTCACTTGGTCTCTGGTCCTCACTTGGTCTCACTTGTTCTGTGTTCCTAAGCTGCTTCCAGAGCTTAGACTGGTGCACAGTAGTTCCTCAGTGACTGCTGTACTGGTGGGGTTGTGAGTGAGGTAAAGAAGGAAGAACTGCAGCATACTGAGCTGGTGGCTGAGTTAAATATACCGACCCGCGTGTCTCTGGACACCGGACCTCCGAGGCAGGTGCAGGTGGGAACCCATCCTACTCCCCCCTCTTCAGGTTCTGGGATGTGTTGCTGTGTAGAAGCTTTGGAACTATGTTGGGTGCAGGGTGTGAAAGGTAGGCGTGACCCTGTAGACTGACTCTGTGCTGCGGCCATGCCAGCCTATCTGTCCTGAGCCATCTGTGAGATGTGCAGTGTTCAGGTCAGTAAGAAGTGCTTTTTCACTGCACCGGCCTTTAGCAAGGTGGGGCCAAAGCTGTGGAACCATCCCCTGGCCTCACCTCCACAGTTCTTCAGCCTGCTGTGAACAGAGGGGAGAACTACCAAATCAGTGATCTGTAGATGAGAGTTGTAAAGACAGCCACAGGAAAGAGTCCATCCAAGTGTTTAAAAAGATAGTGAGGTTTTTACCAAGCTATCTCTGTTTTTTCCCAAAATGTCTCCCACACTGCCTTTGCTTGGGTTCCCTAGAAATAGAGCCTGAGATGGGGATTTGGGAGCATATGATCTCATGAGGCTGTGCTCAATGGGAAGCCTGTAAAGGAAGAGTGGGAAGCGAAACAAGGATGTGGTCTCGGCTGAGGTTTGAATGCGGGACCCTGGAGCGTAAGTAACAGCAGGGTTGTCTCCTCCTTGAGGCATGGAGGGCTGGTCTCTGTATCCCTATATTGGTCAGCTGTTGGCTGGTCATGAGGTGAGGGAGAGGGAGGTGTGTAGCCCTCCTTGAAGGGACGTTCCTTCTGCTGAGGGTAGTTCTCTGGGGCAGGATGCAGGTGGGCCGCCTCCATTCACACTGGCCAGGGAAGGGCTGGCGGTTGGCGGTACCCATTGCACTTAGACACACCTGGAAAATACCGCCTTTGTGATGCTGCTTTTGATTTAGAACATGACCTTTTTTTTTCTTATGGAGCTTAATTTTTTTCATTGTATTTTTATTAGTACATAATGATTACATTCATCATGGGGACTTGGTACATGTACATAAAATATCTTAATTTTTTTTTTGCATTCACTTCCCCTCTCCTCTTGGTCACCTTTCAAACCACAAAGCAGTCCCCCTGGGAAGGTGGTCCACAAGCCCTGCTGGTCCCTGATAGCTGGAGCAGGCTTGGGTGGAGCAAGGGAAGAGGTGGGAGGACACAGGCTGTCTCACTGGGTGGGACAGAGTGGAGGGATGGCCTCGAGATGAGGTATGAGGAAGGCCAAGGAGAAGAGAGCCAGAGGACAAGATGACTTCTACATGGAGAATTAGAAACTGATGTCCTCTTCTGACAGTGAAATGGGGAGAAGTCAGGCTGGGGAGCCCGTAAACCACAGTGTTGTGATAACTGCTAAATAATGAATCCTCAGTCCTAGTATTACTCTGTTTTCTGTGGAAAAATCTCACTGGCCTGGTAAACATAACCATGGTTCTGCTATGGAAGTGGTACAGGGATTCACTTCAGCGTCCTCTGTGCTTGTCGTGTTTCTGAACTGACCCAGTGAGGTCATTCCCACCCTGCACAGCATCTTGCTAGCCCTGCCTGTACTTCCCACAGTGAACCTGACTCTCACTTTTAGATCAAATACCCTGATGGAAGCCAGGGATGCAGGGACACATTACAACCAAAATGCTCTTCTTGGTCACTTTAGACTTGAGGTGATTGACCAAGCATGAATGTTTATGTCTGTGCTTTGTAAAACTCCACTGCAAGGATTCAAATGGGAGAACCGTGGGGAAGAGGCATCAGCTAATCTGAGAGCCTGGTGATTTTCTGGAGCGTGTGAAGAAGAAAGAAGAGTGCTAGTGGGTGCATTTGAACCACACGTAGGGTCGGTGCCTGTCTGCTTGTAGAATCAGAGAAGCTGCAGCCTGAGCCAGGCCAGCAGTTAATGAGAGATGGGGGTGAAAACACTGTGGGAGGAGAGTATTAAGTGAAGTGTGATGTGTGGAAGAGTTGTCCTTCTACTGTTCCCAACTCTGCCTGCCACAGGCATGCAGATTTGCAAGCAGCCCAGCCAGGCAGTTAAGTAATTAGTTTTCTAAAGGGTTGAATGAACTGTATCAGACAGTGTGCACACTGGTTCCCTAGAGAAAAGCCTAGTCTGGCATTTGAAGTTTCCAGCACAAGAGGTAGATTTTCCCCTTTCCAGCCACCAAAACTCATCGATAGACTTTCCAATCAGCAGTTTTACTTTATCCTTAAATATGAATGGATAACCAAGGAAAATGGGGATCGGAGGAAATGTGGTACATGAAAAGAAAGATCAGTGTAAATCTAAATGAACAGAATAACTGAAGGAAACAAACTATTCAGGGAATAAAATAGATTATAAATTTTGTGAAAAGAAAACCTTAAAGTTCATGCAATAAATACAAAGAGACTGAACATTATAGTTCTTTCATTAGTGCATGAGTGGAATTCTGCTTCAAAGAAAGAATCAGAGAAAAGGAAAGAGTCCTGAAAATTAGTAATATGATTTCAGAGCCAAACATTCAGTGGAAAGATTAGAAGATAATGGTAAGAATTCTCCCTGTAAGAAGAACTAAAAGACAAGTAGAAAAAAAGCTAAAGGATAAATCTACAAGGTTCTAAATCCAAGTTAAAAGTACCAGAAAAACTGAAAAGACAAACTAAAAGAGAAGAAATTATGAGAGGTAATAGAATAAATTCCCCCAGATTAATGAGACACTGTTTTCTTTTTTCATTTAATTTAAAGGCCCACTAATGAACAAGCAAGGTAAACCCAAATTATAATGTACACATGATTTTGAAATGTTACTGCTTCCAAGACTGAAGGAAATTTCTGAACGTTTCTGGGACAGGAAGTGCAGGATGGTGATAGTGGGGGAAATACATCAACTTAGAACAGAATGAAAGTCAGACTGATTATTCATTGGACTCTTTATTTGCAAGATTAAAAGCTAGACTTTGATGAGATAAGGGCTTTAAAGTTCCAAGGGAAAGTGATTTTGAAACTAGAATTTTATTTTTAACCTAACAGTCCACTGTGAGGTAAAAATCAAGTCACTTTTCAGGCAAGCAGGGACCTGGAACATCTCCCTCCCTATTAATCCTTCCAGGGACATTACCAGAGATGCACTCCAACAAAACAAGGGTGACAACTAGAAGGAGCAAGGCATGGAATCCAAGAAACTGGTAACAAGTCCCAGAAATGTAATGAGAAGAAATCTCAGGATGATAACTCTGCAAGTCTAAAAAATTTATCCAGTGTAGAACGGGGCATCAGTGAACTTGCAGAAGAATGAAGCCAAGCAATAGATAGAATGGTGAGGAAGCGGCAGATATTCAGAATACAGTGCATTTTGAGTATTTGTATTCTATGGATAATAAAAAAATAAAGGTAGTCAAAAATTTCCGGAATCACAAGTTTGAGTCCAGCCTGGAGAACTAAGAGAGGCCCTATTTGAAAATTTAAAAAAAAAAAAAAACAACTACTAAAAGGCCTGGGGATATAGCTCAATGCAAAGATGCTGAATTCAATCTGCAGTACACCAAAGCAAACCAAACGAAACAAAAAAAAAATTCTTGGAAAAACAGAAATATGGTAACTTTCTCATGGTTCAAATATAAAGCAAATTAAACTGTGGGATTCTGAGCAAGTAGAAGAGTATAAGGAAGAAAAGGACCTTGATAGAAGAACATACTCCCTTAAGTAGAAGTTAAATATTCCTGGATTTTAATTTTGTCTCAATAGAGAAGAATGTATAAGGATGACCATTGTCTTGGTGCTGCTGTGAAAAATAATCAGGTAGCCATAATAAATTGGCATTATTTATGGTTTGCATTCTTTACAAATTAAGCCAAAACAGAGGTATGTTGATAGTATGTGTGGTAAAAGAGGAATGACAGAAGTTCTCTTAGTGCCTTAATCTTTCAAATCGGTGAATCAAGAGATATTCCAAAACTTAATGAAACAGGAAATAGCTGTTTACTGCATAAAGTTGCAGAGGTCACAAGTAGAACAGTGCTTCTTAAAGTGTGGTCCATGAACCAGCAACATCAGCCTCTCTTGGGATCTTGTGAGAAATGACAATTATCGGGCCACCCAGATCCACCAAGTCAGAAATTCATGGAGTGGACCCTGACAGTCTGTGTTTTAAAAAGATAACTAGTGATTTTGACGCAGCTAAAGTTTGAGAGCCACTGCAGGAGTAGCTAGCAGTAGTGATTTGCCTGACAAAATTAGACAAGCAGGAGGAAGGGAGGGCATCATTGTTTAAGTAGATAAATTCTTGTCTCTGGAGGCAGGAACTCAGTAACGTGATATCTAAATCTTGTAAATCAGGGAGTAGTTGTATCACTATGTTTTCTGGAGAGAGGGAAATAATCACCAAAGAAACATAAACAGACATATGTAACAGTGGTTTCCTCTTGAGAGAGGGACTCGGTATGGGAGGTGTGCGGTGGAGGGGGAAGGAATATTTTTTTAACCATGTGATTCTTTGGTGGAAATTTTTAAGGAACTTTCTTTTTTTTTGGAGCTGGGGATAGAACTCGGGGGCTTATGCTTGCAAGGCAAGCACTCTAACCACTGAGCTAAACCCCCAGCCCTCTTTGGTGGAAATTTTTTAAAAAGAAAAATATTGGTGTTAGATTGGGAAGATTGTCCAGGAGCCTAAGAAAAATTCTGGGAGAGACTTCTTGCTTAGTCTTCTTTTCCTGATTATGAAAAAGGAGGATAATTTAATGATATTCCTCCATGTGTCTTCCAGATGTTGGCTCAGTTGGAGGGGAAGAAGAATTGAGAGCTAGGCCCACTCCAAGAAGCAGAGCTGGTTTAAACCAGAACTCCAGGGCCAGCTGTACTACCTCAAACCATTTAGTACATGAATCCCTCCTCTTTGATCCACCTGTGCTGCCAGCCTCTCCTTCAGGCCAGGCCACCTTCATCTGTCACCTAGACCAGGTCACTTGCCTGCAAACCACCCCATTCCTTTCGTCTTGATGAGGTCCACGAGCTCTTGCATGATGGATGGGGCTGCTGCCTCCCCAGCATTGTCCAGTGCCACACACCTACAGTACTCCAGCTGCCTTCAGATTTACCAGGCCCTTTCCTGCCATGGGCCCTTTGCACATGCTGATGCCTCTTCTGTAAAATTTTTCACTTTGCTTTCCTAATGGGCAATTTTTCATTTTTTAGGTTTCAGCCTAAATGTTACCTCCTCAGAGAACCATCTCTCTTCTACTCTAGGTTCTTTGCCTTAGCTGCTTATTAGATCCCCTTATGACACACCAGTCACAGTTTATTATTTTGTCCGGTTTTTTTATGTCTCTTTCTCTCTCTAGAATGGAAGCCCAGTGAGAGTTAAGGTCTATTTTTTCTTATTTGCTATTGATCTCCAAGTAAATGGCTTATTGTAGATGTTCAGTAAATTAATCTTGGTTGGAAGAGCCCTGCTGAAAGAACACAAGGCTAGATCCTTCTGCAAAGGTTGCACATCATATAAGAGATTCTTCACTGCAGGTTCAGCAAAGATATATCATTTTAAAATGTGCTCCACAATCCCTCTGGGAGGCTGAGGCAGGAGGATTGCAAGTTTGAGCCCAGCCTAACCAATTTAGTGACTTAGCAAAACCCTGATTCAGAAGAGAAGAGATGGAATGGGGAGGAATGGGGCATGGCAAGGGACTAGGAACGCTCATTGCAAAGGCCCTGGTTTTGATTCTTAGGAGCACGAGAAAAGAAACAGCCTCTCTTTTCTTGTCTTCTGAGATGATGTAGGAAGTTGTAACTGATAGCAGCTTTTAAAAATGAAACATAAGACACAAAAGATCCCAGGATGAAAATCATGGGGGAGGATTTCCAGCCTTAGGAGGTAGAAGATTCCTAGAATAGTCTTTATGGCTGGTATTAAAAATTGGGAAGACACTGGGGATGTAGCTCAGTGGTAGAGCACTTGCCTAGCAGATGCAAGGCCCTGAGTTTGATCCCCAGCACCTCCCCCAACCCCAAAATTTGGGGGTTGTAGAGGAAAATGGAATGTGGCCCATGATAGTCCAGCCAGTCCCAGGCAGATCTCAGGAAGGTATTAGCCTATGGTCCCAGGTAGGCCAGGGCCTCTGTTTTGGTCTATTTCCTGTTCCTATAACAAAATACCTGAAACAGGGTAATTTACAAAGAACAGAAGCTTATTTAGCTTATCATTCTGGGGGCCGAGAAGTCCAAGAGCATAGTGCTGGCATCTGCTCAGCATCCGGTGAGGGCCTTCTTGCTGTATCTTACCAGGGCTGAGGACGTCACATGGCAAGATGGAGCAAGTCTGCATCAGCTCGAGTCCCTTATAAAGTCACTAACTTCATCAAGGAGGCCCTGACTCAGAATGTCATCAAACCCTAATTACCACCAGAGATGAGTCAACTGCTTCGAAGTTTGGGAGGTTTCAGTCCATGAGCAGCTAGCCCTGTTGCTTTGGCCTTTAGCGGGGACACAGTACATCATGGCAAGAGTGTGTGGTGGAGGAGGCCCCTTCATCTCATGGCTAGGAGCAAAAAAGGAGAAGAGAAGGAAGGGCCTGGGTTTCCAATACATCTTCAAGGATGCCCTGCCACGATTTGACTTCCTCCCTCTGGGCCCTACCTCACTGCCTCCCAGGATTGCTGGGGCCCAGCTTTTAGCACCTGGGCCTATGAGGCCACTTGGTCAACTAGGACAGCTTCCGGCACGTAGCCTCACCGAGCAGTCAGTTTTCACGGGGGTTGAACTGGCTCACCTAAAGGTGGTTTTTAGGCCAAGAGGGCAGTTCTGCAGACTGCCAAGCCATGGAGTAAACCGGAAGATGCTGAGACGGAAGAACTTAGCACATCCAAAGTTTCCCAGAGGCATGAAGCAAAATTAGTGCAGTGTTTGTGTGTAGACGGAGACCAACAGTGCTTTTTTTCTTCTGTAATTACAAAACCTGTGAGGACAATTTGTATAGACCTTGAGATGGAAGGCATCTCA
Organism: Hystrix cristata; assembly: GCA_004026905.1. NCBI lineage: Eukaryota > Metazoa > Chordata > Mammalia > Rodentia > Hystricidae > Hystrix > Hystrix cristata. The sequence continues at coordinate 50,567 of PVJO010000972.1, forward strand.
CAGCTTGACTTAATGAAGTACTTGTCTTTCATTTATCCTTGAGGCCTCAATATTCTCTAGAAAGCCACAGCGTTTGCATGACCTGATTTTAAATACCAGGCAATGTGTGTTTTCTTTCCTTCTTTTTGGCTGAGGCTGAAGTGGAACTGAAATTCCTGGACCACCCTGCACTCTGATAATGTGTCACAGGAAGGGCAGCACTGGGTTCTGGAAAAAGAAACTGAATTTGGAGGGAGAAACCTCTTACGCTCAGGTCGTGGCAGTTATACAAAAACTTTTTCGCATACCGGGCTAGATGATGAGGGTTACAGACATGAATTACACATGGCTGGGCCTCCATGCAGGATTATGGGAGGAACATCAGTTCACAAATGTCACTGCTGTCATCCAGGCAGAATGCCACGCTCTAGGGGCAGAGACCCCGTGTGAAGTCATGTTGCAATCACGATATGTCTTATTCATTTCAGCTTAAAATAACCTTCTCACTTGTTCCCCTTTGGGTGGGATTTGAAAAGCATTTATTTCCATTCAAGCCAATTGTCCTACTTTTCTCAGGCCTCATCCTGAGACTTTGTTGCCATAGCAACCCTATAAACAGTATCCAGTCCATGTCAATAATTTTGCTTTTTAAAAAAGTAAATATCACCAAATTTAAGAACCTGGTCTTCCTCTGAACATGACAGCTGGAAATAAGAATCCCCCTTCCTGTGAGATGAGAAGGGGCAATTTTTCTAGTGCAGCATTGAGTGGGAGCAATGGGTCCCCCAGGCCCGAGCACCTGGGTGACTTCCTTTCTGAGGTCACCTTCATCCAGGAAGAGCCACTGAACTGCCACTCCCCAAACCATATGTCCCTGAAGCTGCCTGGCCTTCGTGGCCGTGGCATTGTAAGAAAATCACAAGCAAGCACAGCATCTGTGCTCTGCCTCAAGCAAAATGTAAGTTGAGCTGGATTCACTGTTTTGTCTTGTGCCCCCCACCCCATCCCTGACCTGAAGGGAATGAAGAACCCAGTAGTCAAATATTCTAGGATAGGATTCAGCAAACTGCAGCCCATGGGTCAAATCCTGCACTGCCAGCCTTTATAAACAAAGTTTTATTGGCGTACATCCATGCCCTCTCCTTTTCATACTGTCCATGGCTATTTTGGCCTGTGACAGCACAGTTGAGTAGTTGTGACAGAGATCAAATAGCCAGAAGGCCTAAAATATTTCCTCTGACTCTTTTCAACTGATTTGTCAGCTCAGTCTAAAAGAAGTAGAATCAGAATCGGTGAGAGACTAGAGAAATAATTTCCAAAAGAAAACTCTATTTCCCAGGAAAACCTGAGGTGGAGACCAGGGTGAAGAACGAGCCAACAGGAAATCTACCCCATCAGACTGAGCCTGGGGAGGCAACTGGACATCTTTTCCTCAGCTCTGGGAAAGCCCGCGGCAGGAAACAGTCATCTCCTAAAAGGAGCTTTTAGCCCTCTGTAACCAAGGAGGATTAAGACAGGATGGCACGGGAGATTTGTGTGATAAACTGAAAAGGTTCATCCCAGAAGTCCAGAGTCAGACTTTCACCAGTCAGCAGGTGGTGGGTGGAGAGGGCTGGGAGACCGCTTCCAAGCTGGATTTGAATTTGTCTGATTGAGGCAGCCAAAGTTGTTTTTGCCCAGAAGATGATGTGGATGCAGGTCAAAACAGATCAGGAAACTTTTAGAGGCCAAACTTGTAGCTGTTAGGTTTGTTCCCAGAAAGGAAAGTCTGGAGTTGGGCCCATTGGCTTCAAAGGAGAAGCTGTACTCTTTGATCTTTGTACAGAAGAAGAGTCATTTTTACTTGTTCCCGAGAGCTCTGTTGTCATCAGGCATTATGAAAGTGTGGTGTGCTCACCCCTCTGCCTCAGAAAGGTGCTTCTCCAGTTCCTTAGGAAGCAAACTGGCCATTTCCCCCAGAGAAACCCGTCCAGGTCAGGCTCAGGAGCTCTGAGTTTCAACCTCAGCCTCCCTACGCAGGGCACAGGCCAGCTCCATTCCCTGGTGTCTTGCTTTTGGACTTATCAGGCAATTTTATCGCCAACCTTTGGAGAGTCTTGCCTGAGTCAAGGCTTAAAGTTTGCTTGTAGCATGCCCAAGTTAAAGAGGGCTGTTAGGTTAGTGGAGTATTCATTGGAATAGACACTGTGTTAAATTATTTGATCTGTTGCTGCATAACCACCCAGCAAATTGATGTTTTGTTGTTTATTGTATGTATTTAAGATATACAACATAAGTATACATGTGCATCCTGAAATGATTACCACACTCAAGCTGATGAACATATCTAGTTACCTTTTTTCTATAATAAAAAGCACTTAAATTTTACTCTTCTAGTAAATTTCCAGTATATAATATAGTATTATTAACTACCATTATTATGCTGTGCAAGAGCTCTTCAGAACTATTCATCCTACATAACTGCAGCTGTGTACTTTGAAAGATACCTTCCTCTTCTCTCTGCTCACCTCCCACCACTGGTGACCACCCAGGTTCACTGTCTGTTTCTAGTTATTCTACCTTTTAAGACTCCATGTGTCAGTGAGATCATACAGTATTTGTATTTCTGTGTCTGGTTTAGTTCACTTAGAAAATGATTTCATGTTGTAAAAAATGACAGAATCTCCTTTTTAAGCCCGAATACTATTCCACTGTATGAGTTGTGATTGAAAATATGGTTAATGTTTAAATTTCAAAGTTTTTTTATTACAGTAAAAGACACATTCCTATTAATCCTCATGACTTCAAACACCCTTATCTCATTGTTCTTGGTGCTTTCTGAAGCAGTTTTGGAAGTCCTGTTTTTTTGGTTTTTTTGTTTTTTTTGTTGTTGTTTTGTTTTGTTTGGATGCCAGGGATCAAACTCAGGACCTTGCACTTGCTGGGCAAGCACTCTGACCACTGAGCCAAATCCCCAGCCCTTGGAAGTCCTGTTTTATAAGTTTCTTTAGTGATGCTGTTGTGGCTACCACATTATTCTGTGTAATTAGAAATGTTTCCCTTTCATGTAATTTTGACTGAGGAAGAGCCAGAAGTTGAACAGTGCCCGATCTGTGCACGCAGTAGATGAGGACACACTGTTATATTCTTGTGAGCCTGCCTTTCTATTGGATGGCACTTGACAGCAATATTCGCTATATTTTTTATCACATCTTGTAAAGACACTCAAGGAAGAGAATTTCCAGAACTGCTTTAGAAAGTGTCAAAAATGATGGGATGTGTTCAAAGCAAAAAGGAATATTTTGAGAGGAAGTAATGGCAATGCGCCTTTCACTGTAATAAATTTTTAAAATTTGAACATTCCGTGTATTTCGATCAGCCCTTTTATAGACGCAGTCCCCACCTTATTCAATGGTTGGACTTAACCATTGTTCCGTCTCTATGATGGTGTAAAATTGTACCCATTACAACCAGTCTGTTTTCATTTTCAGTATAGTATTCAACAAATTACACAAAATATTCAATACTTTATTATAAAACAGGTTTTGTGTTTGAGATGATTTCACTCAACTGTAGACTAATATTAGTGTTCTCAGCTTGCTTGAGATAGGTTAGGCCAAATTATGATGTGATGAGGGTTAGGTGTACCAAATACATTTTTTACTTAGAGTATTTTAAATTTATAGTGGGTTTATCAAGCCATAACCCCATCATGAGGCGAAGAACATCTGTATATCCGATACTTTCTTTATCCATTCGCCTCTTGACAAGTTGTTTTCATATCTTGGCTATTGTTAATGTTGCTGTAATAGACTTGGGGATGTAGATAACTCTGCAAGCCACTAACTTCATTTCCTTAGCATATCCAGCTAGAGGTTGATTGCTTGATTTTTAATTTTCTGAGTAACTTTTGTGTTGTTTTGCATAACAGCTATACGAATTCATGTTTCCACCCTCAATGTACAAGGGCCCCTTTCTCTGCACCCTTCCCAAACACCAGCGATGCCTTGTCTTTTGGATAACAGCCATCCTAACTTGTGTGAGGTGATCTTGTTGTGGTTTTAATTTGCATTTCCCTGGTGATTAGTGATGTGGCTTTTTCAGCAGAAACCTTAGAGGTCAGAAAGGAGCAGGGTGATAGATCCACAGTGCTGAAAGAAAAAACCTGCCACCCAAAAATGCTATACCTAGAAAACTTGTCCTTCAAAAATGAAGAGGACATAAAGACTCTTTCCATCACTAGGCCTGCTTTACAAGAAACACTAAAGGGAGTTTGAGATTGAAAAGACTCTAAACAGCAATAACAGAGCATAACGAAGTAGAAAACTTATTTGTAAAGGCAAATATGTAGACAAAGACAGAACATTGTATTACTGTAAAAGGGGCGGGTAATAATTTTTATTTCTATGATTGTTATCTATGCTTGTTAAAAGACAGAACAACTGTAAATAAATTATGTTAAGGGACACATAAATAGTTGTAAAGTGGGTTATCAAAACATATAAGGGGGAATAAAGAGAAAACTGGAGAGTTTAATGCAAGTAAAGTTATCAGCTAATACTACAACTATAGGATATTTTATGTAACCTTGGTAACACAGAGATGCCTGTAAAAGTTACACAAAAGAAAAAGAATCAAAACCTACAAATATAAAAGAGAAAACATAAAAGAAGACAGCAGAGAAGAAAAAGGACAATAGGATTATAAGACAAACCTGGGTGTGGTGGCACACTCTATAGTCCCAGCACTTGGGAAGCTGAGGCAGGAGGATTGCTGCAAGTTCGGGACCAGCTTGGGGCTATATAGTGAGTTCAAGGCCAGCCTGAATTACATAGTGAGACCTTGTCTAAAAATACCAAAAAAAAAAGGATTACAAGATGTCATATAGAAAACAGTTAATAAAATAGCAATAGTAAATCCTTACCAATACTTTAAATGTAAATAGACTAAACCCTCAAAAAAATATACACAGTGGCTGAATGGATTAAATCTACCCATATATGCAATATTAAATTGTATGCTATCTCTAAAAGCCTCAGTTTTGAACCAAGGATACAGATAGAGAGGGGAAAGATTGTATAAATGGCAATCAAAAGAAAGCAGCAGTGATTCATACTTTGTCAAAGTAGACTTTAAGTGAAAAATGTCTCTAGAAACAAAGAAGGTCACTCATTACTCAATGACAAAAGGGTCATTCAACAAGAAGATACAGCAATTATAAACATATATGCACCCAACATCAGAATGCTTACACATACAAAGCAACTGTTGACAGATCTGAACGGAGAACTTGATGGTAATACAATAATACTGAGAGACTTCAATACCTCACTTTCACTAATGGGTGGAACATCCAGAGAGAAAATCAATCAATAAATAGCAGACTTGACCACTACTGTAGACCAAGTGGACTTGACAGACATAAATGAAAGTTTCAAATCAATAGGATTTGAAACTATTGATTGAAATAGTGAACAAGGAACTTTATCTAGGATGGATCACATTAGGTCACAAATTTTAACAAAGTTAAGACTGAAATCCTACCATGTGTTTTTCTAGCTACTATGCAGTAAACTAGAAATTGGTAATAGCAAGAAAATGGGAAAATTGTGAATTTGCAGTTTGGTGGGGCTTGGTAAAGGAATTTCATCTCTGGGGGACATAGTGACTGTCAGCTGGGGTGGTTCAGTAGGGTTGCAGGACCCTCCAAATCCCACTTCCACATCGACTTGCTTACTTGACCCACAAGCTGATGTGGCTGTCAGTAGCTGTCCATGTGAGCCTTTCCATGGAAATTTGGGTTTCCTTGGCACAGAGTGGTCAGTTTCCACCAATGCCCCAGGAGAACTAGGAAGAAGTTCTGTTGCTTTTTGTGGCCTTGCCTTGGAAGTCATTTGACAATATTTCCACTGCTACCACAAATCCTTCCAGATTCCAGGGGAGGAAACATTAGATCTGCCTGCCACTCTATGGGAGAATTATAAAGTCACTTTGTAAGGAGTGTGATGGGAGAGATTGTGGCATTGGTTCTTGGAAAATACCATCACCTACACAGAAGTAAATTCACATCTACTCTTTGGCTCCATTGTCTTTTCATTTCACCACCAAGTCGGAAACCTTATAATGTTTATTTATATGCACTGCCGAAATTGTAAGGGACAGTGGTGTGAGAGAGGAAGAGTGACAGAGGTCAGGAGGCTGGGCCAGAACTCACACTGTATGTGACAGGATGGATTTAGGTCACACCTCTTCAGTTTTCACCTGCTTCTTACTCCTGCCCCCACGCCTCCACACCACCTCCAATGCTTGGAAGTCAGGCCGTCTCTCTTGGCTATGAAGTGGGAAGGGCACATTGCAAGGAAGGAACTGTAACCAAGGAGTAGACCTGAATTTTATGATGCCTGAAGCTCATATAATTGACAGTGGGAGGGGATCTTGAAGAAAAACATGTAAAATTATGAATACAGATTTAGGCTCAAGGCCTCAGTAGAGGTCATGTCAGCAAGGGATCTTCAAATTTATGTTCCATCGTCATCTTAGGCCCCATTCGGTGCTTTTATCCCAGCCCTAAAGCTCACAAGGCCTTCCTTTCTTCCTGCAGAGGCATCAGTCCTGTGCATATACTTTCTTCTGCTGTTTCCTCCCTAGTTGAGATGGAAAGCAAAACACAAATATCTTGTATTGAAATCTCTTGGAAATTTGGCTCTCTCCTTGCCCTAATAGTATCCGAAAGAACATGGGAATTTCCTCTTTTTGTCCAAGACTTCCATGACTTTCCGCCATAATCAAGGAAGGGAATATGGCTGGGACACTTTATTCTTTTGGAAATGTGGCACAGGAATGTGAATTTTCATAGGCAAAATTACCCTGTCTGATTGAGTCTAGACGGTCCATTGGCCGACAAATTTGCTGGAGTCCATGCTAACACCCTGAGAAGTCTCCTGGGCTCCCTCTGAGGGGAGGGAACAAACCACCTGGAAGTGTATGTGTGGGCAGGTGGGAAGAAGCTCACAAACATGGGCAGTGACAGCAAAGAACTTTCACAGTGAATAAATAATAACTAAAAAGGGCAACAGGCTCTTTTGTCCAAATCCTACCAGAATGATCAAAGCCATTTATCAGCAGTGAAGCATCTCCATCATCTGGAGTGTAGGGAGGCTATGTTCCATAGAGAGAAACATCAGAGAGGTGGGCACCAGACTGAGAGACAGACCGAGAAGCCCCCCAGATCCCGTGGAGAGAAGAAAGCTCTAACTCCTGGCAAAGTGCTGCTCCTGGATTCCCTGACTGTTCTCCACAGATAGGCCTCGCTCAGGCAAACTCTGTGAAATGATGTGGGTTTGGCATGCTGAGCACTAGGTGTGGCTTTGGTTGTGGAAGTATAATGTTGGTTAGAGAAAAACACTATTCTCTGCAAAGTGTTGGCTGGTTCACTCAGAAACTGAAAAAAAATCCCTTCTGTTCTGTTGTGGTGCCCTCAGCCTAATGGCCAGCTCGGCTTCCACATTTCCTTTGGGAATAAAACTTCATATGAGGGATACCATACAAAAGAAAAGGGTAAACAGTGGATACAAAAAGGCAAAGGGTTAGATATAAGCTAATAGGCAAAGGGTCCAAGGGAACAAGGGGGCAAAGGGGGAATCCAGAGGAATAATGGTATCTTTAAAATAAGAACCTAATAACCCAAATTTAAAACAGTGACACATACACAAGGTACTACAGTAACTTTATGTAGTTGTGACTTAATGCTGCATCTGTGTGGTGGTTTACATTGTTCGCTGTCATAAGCAAAAGGCACAGTGTAATGTGGTGTGTAAGCTTGTGTAATGGCCTATCAGTTTGTGTAATTTTGGATAAATTTTAATTTAAAAAAACTTCATATGGTCCCTTCTCTCAGGCTCTCAGGCAGACTCTATCTCAAGTATGGATTTTCATGCCTCCTGAAAAGAACAAGTCGGGGAAGTGATCAGACTATAGTTTAATTGTTTTTTAACGATGCCAGAAGTTTATCTGAAAAGTGAAGGGTGAAGGGGTAAGAGAAAAACCGGCTCTGGGAGCAAACTTGGGCCAAACAAAAGGACAAAAACAAAAATAAAAGTACACCCTGGTCTAGAAGACACAGAGTGGGCTATTGTGAAGAGTCACCATGGCCTATAGTCTCGTTCCTGACTCAGCTGATGGTCATTTCCATCTGACCGCATCCAAAGCTGTTCTGAGATAAGCTCAGTCTGAAGGGGCCCTTGTCATACATCTTTTTTGAAAGGACTCCTGAGAAAGCACTTCAGTAGATTGAGAAGTGATTGAAATACGGATGGGCTCCTGGGATCCAGGCACTGTCAACTTGGGCTTTTGGGGCCTTTTAAGAAGGTTCCTCTCAGCGTGCAGGGAGCTGACTTCTTGCAGGTGGGAGGACATGGGTAAAAGTCCCGAGAACAATTCCCAAGAGGAGATTCGACCCTTACTTACTCATTTGCCACTAAATCCCATTCTGACCTTCCGATTGTGTTTTTCACAGACTGTCTTCGAAAGGAATTGCCAGTCTGAGGATTGCGCCGCCGACCTGCAACTTCGGGGGAAACTGCTGCTTGCTGGGTATGTCAGTGTTCCTTTCATGATACGTTGTTCCGAGAAGTTCATTTTTCTTTCCTCCAGTCCCCAAACCTGGAAGTTCGTATTTCCTTACCAAAAACGCGAAGCAGTGTTTTGTTGGGTTATGATGAAATTTTATGGCTTTAAAACAATGTATGTTGAACTGAATGCAGTAGCACATGCCTGTATTCACAGCTACTCAAAGCAGCTGAGGCAGGATGCAAGTTCAAATCAGCCTGGGCAACTTCGGGAGACTCTGTCTCAAAATAAAATTTATATTAAAAGGCTGGGGACTTAGCTCAGCGGTTAGAGTGCTTGCTTTGTAAGCACAAGGCCCTGAGTTCGATCCCCAGCACCAAAAAAAAAAAATTTATATTAAAAGAAAGGCTCGGGTGTAGCTCATCGGCACAGTGCTTGCCTAGCACGCACAAGATCCTAGATTCACCTCCCCTCAACAGCAGTTTTTCTAAAGGTAGGTTATAAAATGATTTTAACAACAGCTATTATTTTGGAGGTATAGTTGGTTTTCGCTTTGGTGTTTTTGAGATGAGTTCTTGCTATGTTGCCCATACTGGCCTCAAATTGCGATCTTCCTACCTCACCCTTCCAAGTAGCTGGGATTGCAAACATGTGGCACCATGCCTAGCTGGTAATTTGGGTCTTGTTTGCAATTTCACGTATCTCACAATGAAGCTTGTATTTCTAAGTCCTGTATGTATTTGTGTGTTGGGAGGGTATTTTATGTTTACTCATTTTATTAAATTGAACAGTATGAAATTGTCAATATTTGACTTTTGGGGACACGTTAGGAATTAACTTATTGTTATGTATAAATTATTTTAGTTTTTTCCTCTCACACTTAATAGTGATATCTTCTTTAGCAAAGAGTAATGTTTCTGTGGCAGGACAGAGGTGAAGCCTGTCCTGATCCAAGCAAACAGACCATCTCTTTCTTTATTATTTCAGGGTTTCCTCCCACTATATGTCAGTCCCCCAAGGCTAAGGGTGAACTCCACAGAGGCCTTCTGTTTCCTTTTTGCCAACCTTTTATTTTAGACTCCTTTTAGGATCTAGGTGTTGGTCTTGAATCATTTCGCCACATTTCAGAGAATGGTTTCCTTTTGTAATAACTCATTCCAAAGATTATATTAGCTTCCATAAGATTTACTACCATTTTTCAAAGCAATCTTCAGTTTTGATAGTTATTTTCTAAAATGCCGTAATGTGTCCCTTTTTTTTTGAAACCAAGAGTTAAATTTGAATGGAGAAATAAAATGTCACATTATGAACCAGTGGCTCCATTAGAACATTTTTACTTTTCATGATAAATAATCTTTTACTCACCAAAGGAAAGTAATACTGTGAATCTTTTTCTTCTGTTTGAGTTTATTAGAGGAAGGTGGTGTAATACCCACTTCCCTGCCACACACATATACTCCTTGTAAACCACTTAAATATTAATTTAGCTTTACTCAGCAAAGAGTGGTAGATTAAAGTAGCACATGTTTTGCCATGCTTACAGTATTACTTTAAACCCACAGAGTAGATAACAGAATTGTTTATCATTAGGAAGAAGGGCCTCCTGGGATAATTAGAAAACCGATTCTAAAGACATTTCATAAGTTATTAGCTTATTAATTTTAATTTTAAGTAGATCTTCCAAAAAGTACTTTAGGGAAATAAGTAGCAAGAAATGAAAATATATGGATTTGTTTTATCTCGAGGCAAACTGTAAATGCTGGAAATTTATTTTGGATCATAGAAAACTTCATGTTGTGGGAAAATACTCACTCGAGCCAAGATTAAATATTAAGCTGGGATAGTCTGGATGTTCTTTGTACCCATTATTTGATGGCCAAATCCATCTCTATTGAACTGTGTCTTCTGTGAATTAAGTTGTAAAACTCCAGGCTTGTGGTCAGTAAAGCACCTTATGGCTAAAGCCGCCTTGGCTGTTCTAGTTTGGCCTTTCAAGAAGTGTGGTCAGAACTAGATCTGCTCTGTGAACTCAGTTATTGATAATGCCAGAAATAACTAGTGTGGTGATGAGGGCCCAGACTCTCACATGTATCGGCTAGCTATTGCCCCCCACCAAAATACTGCATAACAAATTATCCCAAAATGCAGTGGCATGAATAGCCATTATCTTTTGTCAGGGATCTTCAGATCAGCTGAGAGTTGCCTGGATTCCACTAGATCTTGGATAACCTGTTCATGCATCTGGGTTTGAGGGGAGGGTAGATGCTAGGCTGGGGTGGCCCAGTTTAGCCCTGCTACATGTGTCTTTAATTGTCCCCCTGGAACCAGTGACTTGGCATGAACATGTTCTCACCGTATGGTGAAGGTGCTTCAGAACAAGCACAAACCTATGCTGGCTCCTAAGCTAGGCTCAGAACTGGGCACTGTGACTTCAGCCGTATTGTACTGGCCATAGTAAGTCACATGGCCAAACCCAAAATCAAAGGACAGGAAAATATTTCCTGCCCCTTTAGTGAGCAGGAACTACAAAGTCACATGGCAAAAGGTATGAATACAGGGAGGAATGACGAATTGGGACCGATAATAAGCCCTGCCACAGTAGGTAAAGAGCAAGGCAGCATGTCTCTTCCCGATGTATCACAGTTTTGAGGGCTGTTTTAGCCTTTGTTGCAGTTCCATCTTCCTAAGACTCAGACATGAACCCCTTTCTGAACCTCAGAAGAAGGGTTCTTTTTTGTTTTTTAAGAAAATATATTTTCATAACTAAATAATAAGAGACTAACAATAGTTATTACAATGTGTATTGTTATTTTGAAAGTAGGTACTCAGCACAAGACATAAACTGAAAAAGATTCTTACAAAAAGAAACAAGCAGGTAATGACACAAATGTTCTTTTCAACAAACTAAGACAAACATTATAAATGAAAAAATTAGCATATGTATTGAAATATTGTTAAGACAGTGGAATATGTAATTTGGGAAAGTATTTGAACTTTTCCCTACTTCCTATTTATCTCTTTCCTATTTTGCTCTTTGGTGATCCTATTTTGCTCTCTCTATATTTTCATATAAGAGAAACCATGCAATATTTGAGCTTGTGTGTCTGCCTTATTTGACTTAACATTATTATATCATCAGGTTGTATGCATTTATCTGTGACTATGTCAAGTTCGCCTTTATGGAAGTGCAGCATTTCATTGTGTATAAATACCACATTTTCCTTATCTGTTCATTTGTTGATGGGCATATATTACTGTTTCTAAGATCTAGGTATTATAAATTATACTCCTATAAACATGGGTAGGTAATATGATTTTAACTCTTTTGGGAAGATACCTAGAAGAGGGTAGCTGGGTGAAATGGAATTTCTGCTTTTAGTTTTTTGAGGAATCTCCACACTGCTTTCCATAGTGGTTGTAGTAGTTTATCTTCCCACCAACAATGTAGTAGAGTTCCTTTTTCCCTACATCCTCACCAGCATTGACTATTTTACATTTTTTTTGATGATAGCCATTCTTTCTGGGGTAAGATGGTATCTCACTGTAGTTTTTTTGTTTTTTGTTTTTTTTTTTTAGTACTGGGGATCGAACTCGGGTCCTTGTGCTTGCAAGGCAAGCACTTTAACCACTGAGCTAAATCCCCAGCCCCTCACTGTAGTTTTAATTTCCATTTCTCTGATGACCAGTGATGATGAGCATTTTTCATGTCTTTATTGACTATTTGTACTTCTAAGAAGTGTCTATTCATCTTGGTTGCCCATTTTTTGACTGGGTCTTTTATTTGTGGAGGGAGGTCTATTTTTTTTTAGCTCTTCATATATTTTTGATGTTAGTCCTGTGTTTGTGGAATAGCTGGCAATAATATTTTGCCATTCTATAGGTTGACTCCTCACTCTGTGGGTTGTTTCCTTTGCTGTGTAGAAGCTTTTTGATTTGATATGATCCCATTTGTTAATTCTCAGTATTATTTTTTGAGAAGCAGTGTTTGTGGACCAAATGTCTGAGCCTTTCCTTAGGATGAGTTAGTTATTTCCCAGGAGGACTCCTGGTCTCTCAGAATAGCTTCTTCCTGGATCCTTCACTAAAGAAACCTTCATCATACTCTTGGGCCCATGGTTATTCCTACAGGAGCCATGAGAGAAATGTTCATTGATAATTGGGTAAATGTAGATATGACACCGACCTATGATTTCAGTTGCGTCAGATCTCCTCTGACTTAGGTGTTCACTCTTCAGAACCAGGAATGATGGGAGGGAAGGCACAGCCCACAATCTGTAGGGTCTGGATTTGTTTGACAGTGAATTAGTGGCTGGAACCAGAGGCGAGCCGCTTAGGCTGCCCTGTAACTCTGTTGATCCAGTGTTGCCCGGGGTGGAGTGTTCACTCCTTCATTGTTCACAAGTGTTGAGCACTATTGCAGAGTGAACCATAGGTGGGACCTGCTCTCCTGGTGTGCACGGTCTGGGGAGTAGAGTGCTATGAGACGGGATGGTGGTGGCGCTACCTGCTCAGTGGGAGAAAAGAGGTGGACGGACTCTAACAGGGCAAGTGAGGAGGACTCAAGCACCCTGGATGAAGGGGAAATGTGAGCAGAGGTATGGAGAGCAGAACTCCCATAGGAGCTGCAGGTGTCTGGAGCGAGTGAGGTGATCGGGAAACCACAGTGAGAGGTAAAGCAGGAGAGAGATAGAGAAGCTGGATTGTGACACAGCTGTGAGTTTGGGCTTTACCTCGAAGCCAGAGGAGAAGAGCAGAGTCCCAACATAGGTGCATAAAGCTAAGAAGAGTGTAACTAGGCGTGCCCAGGGTGAGGGATGCCGAGTTCCCGTGGGTCATTTGGTCTCCTCCACTCAGTGAGAGCATGTTCCAGCTGAGTCCTGAGTTTGCCTGTCTCCACTCACCTCAATTTGTGTTTGCGGAGCAGCCGCTATTTGTGCCGGCACAGAGGCGCCTTTGGCGGAGCTGGAATTTCGAGAGATGCTGTGTTGACCTCCACCATGGTGCCTTCCCAAGAGCTTCACTAGAGCAGTTTGGACAGTTTTTGCCTTTCATGCTGTCTTTAAAACCTGCTTCTTATGTGGAGTGTGACCCTACTGAATGAAGTCGAAGCAGGAAGATACTTCTGATGACTGGATCGATGATAGTGTAAGGCACTGTGACTAGAGGGAGCTGAGTACCCCCCAGCTGGAGTCACTTGTGTCTTAACACAGAGGAAAAGACATCTGAGAGTGAGGCCACCAAGAGGAGCCAGGGATCAAGCCAGGAAATGCTATCGGTGACCATAACTCAAGCATCTTATTTTTGTCTCCAGAAAATGTGAATTCTGGAGGGAGGCTGTCACACAAAACATTCAGTTCTTCAATTAAAAAGTCCATGGTCTTTCGTGGGTTTGAACCTAGTTCTAAAACATGCCATTTCCAAAATATTCAGGAATAGGGATGAAGCTGTTTCGATGGTTTCTACTAACAGGGGAAAATTCCATTTGTAAAAGGATGTGGCTATGTTTTGTATTTTAGTGTATCGTCCACTGTTTGTATCGCCCAGTGTTTGAGAAAGCGTCGTGTGTGATTAAGATAAAGGAAAAGAAAAATAGACTGTGACGGTTGAGCTAAAATGTTTTTAAATTTCTGATGTACCCACCAGAGATCAGTGGAACATCTCGGGGCCTCCTGACTAGCAAACTCAAGTTAAAAAAAAAAAAAAAAACTTTTAGGGAAGATGAAAAGACAGCAAAATATTTGTACTGTTAGAGCCATCTCATGGCCACATATAACTGTTGTATGGCTGTAGCCTTGATATTGCTGCTCTCATGAGAACTGGGTGTGGACTGAAGTTCATGTCCCAAAACTGTTGGCCAGCTTCGTCTGTGAAAGGCCCGCCCTCTGGAGGAGGACCATCTCACCCCATAGCGATTTGCTTGAAACAACCTGTTGTCCTTTACAAAAGTGGGCTGAAACCATTGAGTGTACATTGCAGAGTAGCAGTGGAGGTTGTTTTCCTTTGTGAAGGAGAAGAACACCTGGATCTCTGTAGAGTACTCAGTCTACATAAAAAAGTCTTTCGTGTCCTGCCAGCTGTGTACTCTTGGGCAAGTTGCTTAACATCTCCCTGGCTCTGTTTCCTCCTCCATAAGATGAGAAAAGAGTTGCAGCCCCTTATTTTGAATATTTAATGAATTTGTGCATATTTAAGTGCTTCTTAAAGTGTTTAGCATGTAGTAAGCCCTCAGCAGGTGAGAACTAGAGCTATTTCATCTAATCCTCTCAACAACACTGAGAAATAAATATTATTGTACTCTGTAGTGAGAAGAATATAGAGGTTCAGGGAATCCAGGTTGCTTGCTCAAGGACTCATTTTATGGGGAAAAATGAAAGCTGGGGATGTCTCATTCTGCATCTGCTCTCTTACTATACTACTGGCCTCATTGCTGCTGGGTTGGGATATCAGCGAGCTTTGGGCCGAAAGTACCAAGGCTGGGGACCTGGGTTGGGGGGAGGAACCCTCTTCTGTTTGAAAGGGCGAATTTAGGGAAGTGGATGACTGAAAGATCTATGATCAGAGGTGGCTTTCTCCCCTTCTCTCTCCCTTTCCCATGTGCTCTCTGAGTTGGAGGCCTGGGCGGTAGCTTTTCCCTCTGGAGACACGAGCCACCTACCCTGCTTAGTTGGCAGCAGAGCGTGTGTCGAGTTAGTGTATTCTCTGTCTGTGTGGGTTGGCTTTTTCTGTCCTTAGAGGCCTTATTTTTGACTGTGAGCTTATCATGGGCCATGTCAGCAGGTTCTTTGTGTGTAACAACATCACCATTATCATCATTATTATTATCATTTTGTGAGGGAAGGTGAGTAGGAGCTGATCAGAAGCTTGGAAAACTTGCCCTTGCCAGAACATTAGCCATGTGATTTTTTTCTTTCAATATCTGCATCAGCTCTTAAAAAAAAAAAAAAAAACGAAAGACATTTGTCAATTGGGAGCATCGGGCTTTTGTAGTTATTCTTTCGGGAATCTGTGAATACTGGAATGGTTTTCTCAATGGTATATTCTTGAAACAAAGGCAGAATGCTGCAGCGGTTGGAACTTTCTGAATCAGAGCTGAAGAGTTGCTTTCCCTCCTCTCTGAGAACACGTGTGTGCCTTGGCCATGATGTAGGTTTCCCAAAAGGAGGTAGCAGAGGCCTCACCTCGTGTTCAGAAGGACATCAAGAGTGAGGGACATGTAGATGGCCTCTTGTGGTAGATACCTGGCTGAGTGTGGAATGGGGGCCCAGGGTAGGTGACCAGCTGTGTAAGACAAGCAAGGGACATTCATAGCCTGGGAGAGAGACCAAAGGTGACACCTTCCAGAGAGCCTGGCTTCTGCTCACCTGACAAGAGGTGACATGGTCCTGGTGCATACCTTTATCTGACAAATACTGGTGGAACACGTGCTGGGGATGTCCCCAGCCTGGTGCTGCGCCATGATGCTCTCAGTTCAGACGAGAGGCACACATGCAGGCAAGTCACTGTGATTCCCTCCGAGCATCATAATGATGGCACTATGAAGGCGTTCACAGGAACAAGCACTTCACCAGGTCTGAGTGTGAGTTCCTCAAGAAGCAGACCCTGAAGCGAGGATGTGAGTGCGAACAATTTGTGTGAAAAGTACAGGAAACAAAGTAAAGCATAAGGAAGTATGACCGGGAAGCTGCCCACCAAATTGTGCTGTACTACCGGCATATCAGTAACTTTCTGCTGTGCAGCAGAGCTCCCTGGAATTTCATGCCTTAAAAACCGCCCCCATTGTTTAGCCCCTAATTCAGTAGCTCAGCCTTTCAGGTAGGGCACCACCGTTTGGGTGTTCTGGCCTCAGCTGGGCTTCCTCGTGTGTCTGCTGCCAACTTCAAGTTGGCTGGCAGCCTCTGCTTCTGGCAATTGGCCGCTTGTTAGCTGGGGTCCCTCTGCTCTCCACCAACTCCTAAGACTCACAGGTTTGGGGCAGTCAGGGCCCTGGCGTTCAGCCTGTGACGGGCAGTACCCTGTCTTGTCCTGGGAAAAGGCCCTCAGATAGAAAGACACAGACACTGGCAAGCAAAAGTCGGCAGTAGCAATGAGAAGTCTGAGGGATGATGGCAGTGACAGGCATGCTTCTCTCGGTGGATGAATTTGCTGTGCAATTTCCAGCAGTATTAAGTCGCCTTCTCAAATGGAGGCTTCTTCCCATGAACTTCCTGGGAATGCTTTCATTCCATGTCTGGCTAAACACCCAACATTCTCCAGGACTGTGGCAACTTTATTTCCGAGTGCATCTTTCTGCATCTTATTGCCTTTCCCTCTTTCTGTAAGCACAGCATTATATTACACACATACAGAAGGGCACTAGCTTTAGAGCAAACTCATGAACCAAGAAGAGAGCCAGGAACTTTGTTGTTTCTCTGAAGACAGCAGCAAAGGCAAATGAGGCTTGGGTCTCAGCCTGTCTCAGGTGGAGAAAATAAGACCCTTGATCCCTGCGTGATCTTGGGAGGGCCGGGGCCAAGCCTGGCCATGCAGCTGGAACTAGAAGCCCTGGCTCTGGCCCAGCCCAGGGAGAGGAGCACAGTTTGTGACTCTATGATGCTTCCTCCGTGGTCTTACAGAGTCCCAGGCTAGCTGAAAACTAGTGTACTGTACAGGTTCTTTGAGGTTGGTGGGTTTTACAAATATACTTGGAGCTATAGCATTCTGGAGCAGAGCAGAAAGTTACTAGGCAGGGACTTGAATTACTTACTTGAGCTCAGAAAGTTGAATGGCAGAAACAAGGACAACACCTGGTGGGTGGCTCCTGAGTCCCTGTTCTAACAGTAGGACCGGTGGCCTGTGTCCTTAAATAGCTGTTGTGACTTGGGGACCATAGTCTGTCTCTAGATGGAAGTGACCTTTGGAAATTCTCTCCCATTAAAAGGAGTATCTGATTTGTGGTTTCCTGTGTGTGAGGCTAGGGACGAAGGAGCTACCACCCAAAGGAACTGACCCTTTTCCTTTGTTGGGCAGTCTCAAAATGCTGAAGGAGCTTTTTAGCCCTGCCCCAACATATTAGCAGCTGAAATCTGTCCCAACAAAGAGTCTGTTTCAGGGACAGCCCTCTCCCTGCTGAGCAGACACTGACCAAAATTTTCCAGCTTTTACTGTCTAGATGGTTGGAAACTCCTTGGAAGGGTGTGGAAGACAAGACTGTGGTAACCATGGCAACTACAGAAAGACCTAGTGGTGGGCCTTTCTCCCAAGACACTTGGGAAATCTGGTCTACCTTGCTATGTGCCTAATAAAATTTTATTTGGTAATATTTTTATTTGTTTTGAAATACAGTCAATTGAGCCAGGCATGGTGGCACATATCTGTAATCTCAAAACTCTGGGAGACTGAGGCAGGAGAATCATAAGTTTGAGGCCAGCCTGGGCAACTTAGTGACTTAGCAAGACCCTGTCTGAAAAGATTTAAAAAGGGTTTGCATGTACCTTAGTGTAAAGGCCCTGGGTTTAATACCCAGTAACACATACACACAAGAAAGAATGAATGAATGAATGAAAGAAAGAAAGAAAGAAAGAAAGGAGGGAGGGAGAGAGGGAAGGAAGGAAGGAAGGAAGAAAGAATATAGCCAACCATTGGAGAGTTTTTCTTAACAGTCTTTCCCCTAATATTTTTACAGTTTTGCTTCTGAATGGACCCTAGCAGAAGAATAAAACCACTAGGTCCTTTTCTTTTCACAGACAGGAGCCACATGCTGGTTCTTTACTAAAATTTTTGTAGTTAAATCTGTGTGACTGTATTCATTGGTCTCTTGCCACTGAACACTAGACTCAACCGTTGTGTAGCAGACTTGTAAATAAAGCCAAATTTCAAAGTTGTGCAGTTTCTTTGTTTTCTGCAGGTGGTCTTCCCTGACACACGCTCTTCTTATTATCTTGCACACACATCATTAGTATCTCCCCTGAGTTTGTTCTGGGCCACCTCTGGTATAACCTTGGGCAAATCACAAGGATTCCCCTGCTGGCTTTCCACTGATGAAGAGCCAGAGACAGCTGTAGCCAAGGAGAGGCCATCCTTTTCTTTTGTCTGGAGTGGACACTGAGCCCATCCCGCAGAGCCAAAGGTGAGGCTTGCGTTGCACATGAATGCCCATAAGTCATAGTTCACTGCATTTGCTGCAAGAGGGGCGGTATCCCAAAGAAGACGTCTAGGTTTTATGAGTCTTCTTTCTTGAATTCGTTCCAGATGATCTGCATCCAAACATGAGCTGGGCAGATGCTATAGTTGCTTCACCCAAATCCCTTAGCTAAGTGCATGTGCACCCTTCCTTGCTGTTGTTGGCAGCACACTGCTCGTAGATGTCCTTGCTCTGGTTTGGAAAGTCACTGTTGCATTGCCTAGGAGGTTGTACCCGCTGGGGGCAGCCTTCAGCTAATGGCTGACTGGTTTGGGTGCAGAAGTCCAGTCCCTTATCTCAAGTGCAGATTAACTCCACGACACAATTTAGGATCCAGAACCAGGCCAATGACAGATATTACCCAACACCACAGCCTTGCTCAGTCTGCTTTCCTGGCTCTCCAGAAAACCACCCAGTCCATGCTACCAATTCCGCGTCTAAGGAATCCGTCCCGACACACTAGAATTTGCACTTCGTATTTTTTCTGTCTGTTCTTACCTTTCTTGGCCAGGCAGGCTGGTTCCCTTTTAAAACTCTATGTTTCAAAAGGAAATCAAGTCCAATTTTTTTCTTAGATGTTAGTGATGGGACAATTGCTGATGGGCTTTTTATTTGTCCTCTTGGAATTGGTGAGATTGTTGGTGTTTTTATTTCTAAAAATCAGGCCATAGAATGATGTATTGGGAGCTCCTTTAGGCCGCTGTGTGGCACTTGGGTCTTAGAGATTGCTTCTTGGAATTGGTGAGATTGTTGGTGTTTTTATTTCTAAAAATCAGGCCATAGAATGATGTATTGGGAGCTCCTTTAGGCCGCTGTGTGGCACTTGGGTCTTAGAGATTGCTTCTGAACATTTCTTCCCTGGGACTTTGCTTTTAAAGTGGATTATCCAGACCCAGGGGATAAAGGAAGAGGGGCACCATATGAGAGATGGCTTCCACTGCAAAATGTCCTCACTGGCCAGAAACAGTTTCCACAGGAAATACAAGATGCTCAGTTGAAGTCCTGAGCCTTCCTTTCCAGAATTTCTGGGCTGGGTTTTGGAAGTTTTCCATGATAATATGATTTGAATGAAGGGTGAATGCCATTGTTTCAATTAACAGTCATGTTTCTTCAAAGTGAAAAGAAAGAAAACAAATTCCAAATATTTTTATGTTTTTCCTAGAGTGCAAGGATGCAGACCATTTGATCCCCTAAACCAAAAAGAAGGGCGTTCTCGTTTCTCCTGTTCCCTACTCACAATGCCCAGGTTCAGGTTAGAAGATGGCTCAGTGTTAGTCTTGTGGTGGTAGAATTGTGCTAAGGGAACCAGCCATCCCTACTAACATCCTATTATTCACCTTTCAGAATGCCATTCCTAGCTGTCCTTCCGGTGTCCAAGGCTGAGCCCATGCCCATCCCTGCCCTGTCCATCCTTCACCAGAGCCTCTCCTGTCATCGTGAAACCAGTTTCTGCTACTCACCCTCCCACAGGACAGGGGCTTATCACCTGGGGTCCATGTCCTCTTTTTGATCTGTGCTGGGAACTTATGGAGTCTGTGAACTTGGATAGGAAAAGAAGCACAGCGTTGTTTTCAACGAAAAGTCAGCATTTTATTGAATTATGAATGTAAGCTACAAACCATGGTAATATTAGTGGCACTTGTGACTCTCTCATGAGTAGAAGTTGCAGCTTTCTTCAAATCAAGTTAGAGTGTTGCAGGTATTTTAGAATAACCACTAACATTCACCCCTACTTCAAAGTTATGGTAGTTACTAAATCCACCACCAGTTCTTATTATTTAGTATGTTACTTTGAAAGAGGGTATATATTGTTTTACTACACATTTGTTTAATACAGTTATCACTCTATTTCCGTATAATCCTGTTTTTCATATTATGTGTTTAACATGCTGTGGGTGACTTGAATGACCAGTGGCACATGCATGACTGTCCCCTTGAGCAACTTGTACTACTGGTGGTAGAAGCGGTACAGTCAAGCCATGGGACAGTCACGCATGTACCACTGGTTGTTCAAGCCGCCCGGCAGTGAGACCTGCAGATTACGGCCCCATCATGAATGTGTTAAAAGAGTTATTTTGAGGAGGGGTTGTTTTACTTCACTGCACTGCCAAGGAAGTGTGGTGGCACAAAAATAGATTAGAAACCTGTGCTCTTGAAGTTTTCCTTTAATACAAATGAAAGGAGCAAATGTTTTGCTCTGCTTTCTGGAGGAGATGAAATGTTTTTGTTATAATATCCAGAACTGGGAATTCATTATAAGGCTGTGGTCATTTTTTTTAAATGTTGGACAAATTTAGAAGCCACTGGAGGAAGTGTTCCCCTTCTGTGTGATTCACAGTAACACTAGGGATAACACTGATTATGAAGTAAATATTTATTTCTTATTCCTTGTTTATTAATGACACAGGGAACTCCAGCAGAGCTTTGATGAGCTCAGTAAAATAAGTGCTTTGAACCCAGCACAGAAAAGCTGGCATTGTGGCCTGTGTGGGCAGCCACACTGTGGGCAAGTCATGAGGCTGCCTGAGGTACTGCGGCTGGGTGGCGTGTGCCATTCCACCCTCAGGCACTGCTGAGGAGCTGGACACAGAGGTGGAAAGAGCTGCTTCCCTCAGCCCTGCTCCTGAACACTCCAGAGAGACTTGTAGTGTTGGTATATTTTCTTGCCTGTGACCGCTTACATCTCCCACTGGTTTTTGGACCTAGGAGTGGGGAAATAATTGTGGCCATAGCAGAGTTATCTGTCGAGGGACCGTGGAGGCCTTCCCGGTGTGGGTTCTCTTCGGTTGTCTGGCTTGCCGGCTTCTGTGAAACGCAGAGCAGCTTCTTGCATGCTGAGTGTGGCCAGATGAATGGGCAGCATGTGTGTGGCATAGCGTGGCAGTGTGCCATTGTGGGTCAAGTCATGCATCATTACAAGCCATCCCTGCCCTATGACATCAGACCTCTGTGAAGCCCACAGATCTGGGGAATTCCTCTGCCCTCCCCCCTCGTATACTTTGTCTTTAATCCAGTTGTTACAGTGAATGAACCTGATTTGTTCCAGATGTTCTAAGATTTAGTGATGCCGGAAATGACTCCTTAAAGTAAAGGCTGATGAGGACTTGAATTCCTCTGTTAGCTGGAAACTAGCATTTCTTTTCACAGTCACACAGATGGGGCAGGGGGAGGGAGCCAGAGATACCTAGAGGGACAAGGAGGGGCCATCTGGCTTGCTATGTTTGCCTTGTTAGAAAGACGATGGCCTTTGAATTGAACACTGATTCCGCCATTATGTGAGTCATTAAATGAGCCAGAGCTACGTCCCAGCAGAGACATAGGCATATTATTTTTTTAAATAACTTATATTTACTTTAAGTATCTGAATATTGCTAAGGGAACCACTATTTTTCTTTTCTTTTCTTTTCTTTTTTTTTTTTTTTTTTTGGTGCTGGGAATCGAACTCAGGGCCTTGTGCTTGCGAGGCAAACACTGTAACCACTGAGCTGAATCGCCAGCCCTGGGAACCACTATTTTGACTCAGATCACCTTAGTAAATGCTTTTCTTTCTCTCACTTTATAACCGTAAAATTCGCCCAGGTAGAAGTATAAGAGAGGTAAAGGTGTTTCTGTCTTCCTGAAAATGGGTTTTCAAACCAGAAATTCAGTTTCAGGAAGCATTTTCCTGACCCAGTGTCAATCTTAATGGGTGTCTTACAGAGGTACTTACTCCCCACCTCTGGCTAGAGCTAAAACCCATGTGGGTCCGATTTATGTGACTAGAGGAGATTTATAGAGCACAGTGAATACCCAGATACTATACGGCGTAATAGCCTGCTGCTGGAGAAAGATAGAATGTGTATATACCTGTACATAGCATATTCTGTTTAATGATAGTATTATTGGTTTATTTGGTACTTGAGGATATAAGAATAACAATTTGAGGACATAACAATAAGAATATGAAAACTCAGGGGATTATTTTAATGGATCACTAAATTTCTATAAAGAGGAGTTGCCACTGATAGAGGAGAGGCCCCAGTTTGGCTCCTTGAATGAAAATGCCTCTTTAAGGAATCCAAGGCTTTCGAATATGTCTCAGACACAGCAGTGGACTGGACTAGGCGCTCTCAGCCCCTCAGGGTCATCAGAGACCGAGGAGTAAACACTGTAACAACATACTGGGGCCAAGTGGTACAAACACGATTGTGCCCTGGAGGTGTCTACAGTTACCTTCCCAGGTCATGCCGCTGAGAGTGGTCTTTCACAGAGTCCACACCCTGTAGAGAAGGGCTCAGACATTTGTTCTTGCTGCCATCTCTGTCTTCTCAAATTGAACCTTAGTCAGTCTCCCTAAAGTGAATTGCCCTGAGGACACACTGAAATAAGAATCCCTCAGGATCAGCAAGGATAGTGTCTTGTGTGTTTCCCCTTTAAGGCACATTAGTTTAGGGCAGTGGCAATATTTACAATAGTTACCAACCTGCACAGCACGGGCAGTTACCAGGGGTAGGTAACCGGTGCAGTGTTCCTGATGGTCAGGTGCCCACATTCATGTTTGGCCAAATGGTGAGGACTAAGTGGACTGGAGGCATGGTAGATGAGATGTGTCATTGTGAGAGGTGCTTGTGGTCATAAGGGTGGGGTGGGGGTTACCTAGAGGGAGCCTGGACCCCTCTTGCTCAACGATAACAGAACTGACTGATGCAGTCTCCTGCCAGGAACAGGCCTTACTCAGTGGGCCATTCTCCTATCAGAAACCTGGACTAGGACCGGATAGCAGGCAATGTCAGTGTTATCTATATCCTTTTTATCTGTATCCTATATTCATGGGCTGCTGCCCAGCTACCTGGAACTGCATCTCTGCCTCCTCTGCCCAGGTAACCAACCAGAGGTTCCACTCCCTGTGGCTGCAGCAGCCTTCAACCAATGACTGCCTGGAGTCAGCACAGAAATATTCCCTTGCCCCACAGATGGGAATACTAAATTCTGCATAGTTTCTCAGAGTTTCCCAGCAAGATCAAATTGTAGGTACCCAGAGAGGCTTGATGTTACAGCACTTGTTGGTTGCCTGTCCTTTTGTGTCTTGTTTCGCCTTTCTCTGCTAGAGTTTTGTGGGACCACCTCACAAGTAGATGACTTGCTCTCAAACCTGTCTCAGCGTCTGCTGCCAGGGAATCGCATGCTAAGACATTTCTGTTCCCTAGTGCCACATAGTGCGCTTTCTTTTCCTCATCACATCATGTGGAACAAATGATGTCCCCTTGCCAGGGTTACAACCATGGGCATTGGATTTGGGTAAAACACAAACATTTTGTGGGTTTTTTTTTTTTAAGAAAAAAAAGCTTACATGTGATACACCTGTCCCTTTTTACATTTCACAGTATTCACTATAACATCTTACAAGTGCATTTTAGGAGAAAAATATTTTCAATTTTTTTTGAGTACTGGGGATTAAACCCAGGGCTTCATGAGTGCCAGGCAAGTGTTCGATCGCTGAGCATATGATCAAGGTTAAAACAGTTATTGAGAATTTTATATTCTTTTATGTGTGTCTCTCTGTGTGTTGTCTTTGAAATCTGATGTATATTGTACACTTAATTCAGGCCAGCCACATTTTAAGGGCTTACATGCCCTATGTAACTAGTGACTGCTATACTGGACAGCACAGGTCTAGAAAATGGACTTCAGAGTTGGACCTCCCCCCACCATATGGAAGGAAGCTGGGGTTTTCTTGTACACCTGTTCCCATCAATCATTTGTTGAAGGCTGCTGCACAGCATATCGGGGGCTGCTTCTTAGGTACTTTGCTGGCCTGTAAGAGAAGAGCCCCCCCAGTGAAGAGATGGGGCTGCTGGTAGATGGAATTTGTGGGCTATGCAGGCTACAGAGGTAAGGGCCCATAGACAGGAGTGGAACTATCAATAGCCTATTACAATTTGTAATGTTTTCACTTTGGTGCCTGATTATTAACAGATTACTCGTTATCTACCTGGCATTAATGACTCAAGGTAATTTAATTCCACTGGCTTGGAGGATCAACCCAAAACCCTGACATTCAAGATTCCAGGGAATCTGTATACACCCTATTATTCCACTTGCCTCCTAGTAATCTTACTTCTAAGAATATACTTTTCCCACTCCCACCACCATCCTCTGTTCATGTTTGTTTATCCTTGCCTGGAATGTACTTTCTGTTTTACTGCTTATCCTTGTACTTCTTGTTCTTTAAGCTGTGGCCCAATTCCTACTTCTTGCAGGGAGCTTCTTGTGATATCTTTGGTCTACACTGATTTCTTTCCCCTGAATTTCTCTTGCATCTTATTCTGCACCTGTTCCTTTGGCATGTCTTATCAACTTACAGTACATCTCCTAGGTAAATCACTCACCAGCTTGCATTTGAGAGATGCCAGGCAATCCCCACACATTCTCTGCGGTTTTATTAACACCAATCCTCTAATTATTCACATTACCATCCCCATCCATTGATTAGTTGCTTTGTGTTCATATCCCTCATAAGAGGCCTCAAATGAGCAATCGTGATGGTATGACTTACTCATGTTTGTAATTTTTTGTTCTGGAAATTGAAAACTTTTGATTAATTGTCAACAAAGAACCCAAATAGGAAATTGCCCATGAGAGCTGCTAAAAGCAGTGGGACTCATCCTGAATGTTTCTGCAGATTTCGAGGAAAAATGTCAGGAAGAAAATTAAGTACCTCAGTTAACTTTTATAGGTGACACCTCCCAATATTCTAAGCATTCTAAATGATAAGGAGATAAACACTATTTCTTTTCTACTATTATTATCGCCAAGTAGGTTTTATATAAGTTGTATACTAAAGTTTAGTTGTATTTTTATGTACTTTGGAGCAATAGCAACAGGGCAAGGAGCATTGGAACAAGATTTAGAACTGCCTGACTCTGCCACAATCTGCTGGTGGCCTTGGGGAAGCCATTAAACTGTCTTTATCTGCAAAGTGATGACCCAGATGACCCCCCTCACCAGCAGCTGTCAGACTCCATATCTGATTTTATGTCTGTCCTTTTTAAGAATGGAAGGCATTGTTTATGATTTTAAATTGCAGGTCCTCTTTAACTGTAAAATTTATATCACTGCTTTTATGATACACTGTTGGGGCTATCTGTGATTTTGTTGGATGCTGAATTCTGCTGAGGAACGTTGTCCTCAGTTCTGACGTTGCTCCTGGGGAAAACCAGTCTCCTTCACGGTGTCCTGTTTAATATGGTTTCTGTGAGTGGGAACACCATGGAGTGTGTATTTGTATGTAACCTTTTATCCATTCATCTGTACATGAACATTCGAGTTGCTTCCACACTGGGCTATAGTGAATAGTGCTGTTATGAACATGAATTATACAAATATCTCTTTGAGTCTCTGCTTTTAATACTTCGGGACTATTTACCTGAAAGTGGAATTTTGGAATCGTATGGTAATTCTATGTAATTTTTTGAGAAACTTTCATACTGTTTTCCAAATGGTTCTATTTTACATTTCCACCAATTGGTGTACAGGAGTTCCAATTTCTCTTCATCCTCAACAAGTCTTATTTTCTGTTGTGTTTTTTTTTAGTGTGTGTGAAGTAGGAAAGACAGTTTTTAAAAAGTACTAGATGAACAGATAAATGATTGAGGAAGCAGGTAACAAGAAAGAAAGGAGGAGGGAGTGAAGAAGGAATAAAGGAGAAACAGATGGACTTTTATAATTGCCCTAGACAATTATACTAGTTGTCCTTACCAAATATAGATTTGGTTGGCAAATACAGTTAGCAGCAGCAATGAAAATGGTATTTACAATTAAGTAGGATGTGCTTGATCAACACTTGCATTAGCATCCTTTTATTCAGTATCGATTTATATCCTTTTATTCAGCAGCAAAAGAAAAGTATAATATTTTGTGGCAGGTAGATTCTAAACACAAATTATTTAGATAATATCACAGTTTATATCTTTAATACTTTAGGGGTCTAAAATAATCCAATTAAAATTATTATTATTATTATTTGTAGTATTGGGGATTGAACCCAAAGATCACTGAGCTACATCTCCAGAATTTTATTTTGAGACGGGACTTGTTAAGTTGCCGAGACTGAATTCTCCTGCCTCAGCCTCCCAAGTAGCTGAGATTAGCCCCCATGCCCAGCTTAGAAAATTATTGCATCATTCAGCTACTTTTAGTTTCTTCCTGTTGAACCTCACAGATAATTATCTGGATAGAAGGTTGAGAATTCCCTTTCATGGCCTTAGTGATTCAGACCATGTGACCAATACATAAATATATCACAATTACTCATTACAGAATTTTGAATGGTTGTAATATAGGCTGACAAATGGGCTAAATGAACAAGTTCTACAGAGATTATGAGGCTTTACCCAGCACAGCCACCAAGTTATCACTGGTAGTATGTGCTTTGGAATAGTGAATGAATTAATGCTAAACTGTACGTGTATGAATACAGCATGTTCAAAAATAGCTTCCCTAAGGTATATCAGGATAGAATTTTAGTCATAAATCATCAGTACATTTTCAGAAGGCTGTGTAAGTGCTAGAAGATAGAAGCTTTATAGAAAAAGTATAGTTTGTATCTTACATTGACTATTAGGGATCAGAAATTAATGTACAAAGTAATATGACTCACTTAAAAGTCACACAAAATGAGAGAATTAATAGGAAAATTTATCAGGGAATGAAATTCCTTGAAAACTGGGAAAATTGTTCTTTAGTAAGTAAATAGGCACCTGTGGACTGTCGGGCTCACCAGCTGTCCCTCGTGGTTTTACTATTTTGGCAGAGGTGTCGGGGAGCTTGTCTTCATGGAGTCCTGTTCTTTTCAGATGTCACTAAAAGACCTTTCTTGCCAGAGTCCTTGCTGATTTAGATGGAGTTTATTTAAGAGTTATAATTGTGCAGCTTTCTGCTCAAGGTAGTGGAGTGCTGGTTCCACCTCAGCCCCTACATGTCTGGGTGACCTCAGCTGTAAGGGCTTCCTTCTCTGGGGCCTGCTTCTTGCCTGCAGAATGTGGACATTGAGCTGAAGGTCTTTTGCGGGGACATAGTGGACACTCATGCATTCATTCAACAAGGATTGGTGAGCTCTCCTGAGAGACCAACCTCTCTGTCCATCCTGCTGAAAGATTCAAACCATCAGGCACAGTGGTTTCATGCCACGCATTTCACAGGTGGTTGCTCATTTATTAAAGAAGAATCTTCCTATTTTTGAAGAAATTTCATTCCCTGAGAAATGTCGTGCTAGATGCAGTACTGTCACTGGGAGTTCAGTGGTGAGTAAAGTCAGGCAAATGCTCCTGCTCCTTGGTACAAGATTTCGGTTCTAGTTAGGGAGAAAGTCCTCAGTCAAAGAGCCACAGGAGTAACCATGTGGCCAGGGCCTAGCTGAGTGCCATGAAGGGCTGACAGGAGCACATGGGGCGAGGGAGCTCACACAAAGGAGGTTTATTTCAGCACACAGGGAGACCAGGAAGGGCCTCTCAGAGCAGCCACAGGCAAGGGGCTCAAGAAGTGGCAGTGACGGAGAGGAATGAGCTCTGAACACAGTGGAGGTGCTGGGTCCTCATCCGGCTCAGTGACGTCGCTGGTCGCCATATCTCTCTGCCTGTGATTTTTTTCGTCTCTAAAAATGGGACTCACATCAAGACCCTTTCACAGTTATTTTAAGGCTTCAGATGGATGACATGTTTGACAGTACTCAGCATGATGCTGGCAAAGTACAATTTCATTTCATTTCTAAGAATAACTTTGGAAACAGAAATGGACTGATTTGGTAATAGATTTTTTAGCTTGGGAGAAAGAATGAAAACAATTTTGAGGCTTCTTTTAAAAAGTTCGAGTCTACATTCTGCCCTGGGAGATGCCTGGCTTCCCTTAATCATGAAGCCGTATTTGAATCACTTAACTGTGAAACCTCAGGAATGACCTTGCTGCCTAAGTGACAGAGGTCCAAGGTGTGGGGACTGGCAAAAATTGAGACGTCCCGGCCTAACTCCTTGCCATTTGCACTTGAGAGAAAGAGCAGCGCTGGAATGAGAAACATCCCCTGCCCCATGGTCCTGTGCTCCTTTGTATTGTCTCTCTGCTTAATGCGCCTTGGAAACTGGTCACTCCAAGGTGACTGCCGCTGTGTCTATGCAGTTCCCTCTCCAGATACACTTAGGCTGGTGCTCTCATAGCTCAAGGTCTGACGATCATTCCTTTAATCTTACAAAAGCAAACAGGAGGACAGAAATAACCCATCAATTGTTTAAAACTAAAATGGCCAACAATAATAATTGCTACAATAGCTTGAGGTCAGGGTCGTAATTTATTGGAGGCTGTTCAAGAATTTGAAACTCTTCTCTAAGTTAATTTTTTACATCTTGTTTGGATCCTCAGAGCTCTTGCTTCCAAACTAAGGCCATCAGATTTTTCACTGCACATGTTATTCTTGCTGACGTGCCAGATACTCAGAAGAGTGAGATTCCCTTTCCATAGATGGGTGATGATGATTCTTCCCCCTAAAATTTGTGTTTCAAAGTACTGCAGTCTATTGAGAGTTTCAATAGTTCTCTTTCATGCTGTATTAGCTGTATTAATGGTAGGAAATGACAAAAACATGTGCTGGTTAGCTTAAGCAGAAAAGGAATTTATTGGAAAGACATGAAGATTATTCAGAGCAGAGGGTGAAAGCCCGAGAAATCAATGTGAGTAGAAAATAGAGAAGGCCAGGTGTAGGTCAGGATGCCATCTCCGGGCACTCAGTCCTCCTGTAGCTGCCTCAGATAGTCTCAGAAGGGGCCTGTGACTTTGTGTAACCCTCAGAACTCATGGCCCCATGTGTGAGCATCTGGCATGCACTAAGGTCACTTGAACACACTTAGGGCACATGACTGTGCTTAGGTGCCCACACCCATGAAGTGGAGGGAGGGTCTGCCTCATTTTTGTTGATATTCTCCCATCTATTTTGAGAGTTCTCCAAGCCAGGAAAATGTTAGAATACCGAGTGGCCAAAAGTAACAACTGCCTACTGCACAAACCCTCACTCATATTCTTCATCATACTTTCTTTTATGGTTTGTGTCCAGATGTCCTCGCAAAGCCTCATGTGGTAAGAGGTAGCTGGATCTAGAGTGTGTGATTACTAAATTAGTCCACTGATTGCTTTGGCATGGTTCTGCTGGGATCAAGGATGTGATGCTAGGAATAAGGGTATTAGGATTAAGGGTGGGAGTACTGCCCACCCTAAAGCCAGGTAGCCTGGATAAAATATGAAATACAGGAAGAAGCTGGTTAGCCCCCCCACCCCTTGCTTGCATTCCCTGCTTACCTGGCTGCCTTCTATCTGTCTGCCATGCCACCCTGCCACGGACCCAGCTGACTGTGGACTGAAACCTCTACAAACTGTGAGCCAAATAAACCTTTCTTCCCCTAACTTTGGGTGTCTGGTATTTTGTCCCAGCAATGAGAGAAAAGTAACCAAGACATCTTCCAATAGCTGATTGGCCAAGTAAAGATTAGCCACCAATAAGAACTTATTTTTTCCAATGTCTTATCACATAGTAAATCATCAATCTCATGTGCATCTGCATTGTTATCCTCCTCCTACTCTTATTCTTATCCCATCATTGTCCTTGCTCCATTCATTCCCTTATTCTCCTGGGCTACCATTTCTTTTCATCTCCTCACCCATCAAACCTTTACCACCTCCTCCTCCCAGTCTCTGACTCTGGTTCCATTTCATTGCAGAATGGAAGAATCACAAGGGAACCTACATGTTCCTTCGGCCCACCCACCCCAGCATCTGCAGGGTGCCTCATGCTCCACTTTCTCCCCTCCCACTTGCCTTTCCATTTGCTCACCAGGCCCCACTCGGCAATTGTCCCTGTCATATCGTCATTAATCATTCCCTTTGTGGGGATCCTTTGCATTAGCATGCAAATATACTATGATAATTCCCATCTTTTAAAAAAAAATCTCCCTTGAGCATTCTTCTTCCACTAGCTACCATACTATTTTTCTGCTCTGTTATACAGGAAAATAAAACTCCCCCAAATAGTTGTCTATATTCACCATTCCCATTTATCCTCCTCCTCCATGTCTCTTAAACCTATTCCAATCAAGCTTTCACCATGACTCCCCCTACACTGTTCCTTTTGAGGTCACCAGCAACCTCCTGTCAGCTAATTCCAATGACCAATTCTAATTCTTCAGGTTAGTTTGACGTCTCTGACCTTCCTGAGAGTTTGTCTACTGTGTCCACTCAGCTCCTGCCTCCCCTGGCTTTCCTCCTCCCTCCCCAGCCTCTCCTTGGGCTGCCTCGTCCTCACCTTAGGCTCCTAAATGTGAGACCACTTCTCTATCTACTTTCATCCTTATCATCCTGTCTAGCCAGTTCCAAACGCAGATCTCCAGCGCCGACACTTCCTTCAACTCCAGACTCGTGCCTCCAACTGCCTCAGTATCTCCTTTAAAATCCAATAGGCATTGGGGTTTTCTCTGGTAAACCTTCTCTACCCACAGTCTTTCCCATCTCACTGAATGACAAGTCTTTTGCTTGTTGACTCCAAAAACCCTGAAGCTATCTATGGCTCTTCTTTTCCTAAACCTTTCCTAAAATCCATGAGAAAAAGCTGTTGGCTCATCTTTCAGAACATATTTGGAGTATGACCTCCCTCACTGCCTCAGGTACCCGTGCCCCGCTCTGAGCTGCCTCACACCTGGGTTATTGCAGGAGCTTCCTCACCAGACTTCAGCTTCTCCCCTCGCTGCTCCACAGACTGTTCCCATCACAGCCAGTGAGAGCCTCTCTCAGTGTGCCTTCCAGGATGCACTGCGCCTTGGCTCTAGACCCTACACGGGCTCCTGTCTGGATCGCAGTGGAATGCAGGTGATGGCCTACAAGGTCCGTGACACCTGCCAGCCTCACCCCTTCACCTATCTAAACTCATCTCCTCTTGCTCACTCCTCTCCAGCCACACTGGCCTCCTTCCTGTTCCCTGAACACATCGGTGCACACCTACCTCAGAGACTCTTCCCTCCCTGGGCATCAGATCCTGATGTCTTGCTCCCCTTCCTTTTCTAGGGTCACCTCATCAGTGAGGGTCCCATGATCGCTGATTTGAAATCACAACTTATTTCCCCTTTAGAAGTGGCATTTTCTATCCTCCTTATGTTTTCTCCAATATGACATTTATAAAATATGTTTCTAATTTATGTGTTTTCTGTCTTCTTGAACTTAGAGTTCTGTTTTGTTCAGTGCTTTTTCCTTAATATGTGGTGTAGTGACCAAAATATAGTAGGTGCTCGAAAATAGCTGAATGAATGAATGAACTCCATGGATAGGTTATTAAGTGTTACAGTTTTGCAAGTTTGCTGTAGAGGATTTCCTTTGAGCCACATAAGGGTCTTGTGATAGGCAAGGCAGGGCCATGTGTTTTAGATGGGGACACTGAGGCTCTTGGTGCTGGTTGCCCCAGGACACATGACTGGTTAATGGAGTTCCTGGGACTTGTGGTTCTGATCCTAGTTTCTGCTCCCACCCTCAACAACCCTGATGTTTACGTTATTATTAATATGAGCCTCAGAATATTAATTGCTATTTACTTTTCATTGCAGTGTTGATGAGAAAACCTCCTATCTAGCTCTGGGGGCTGTGAAGAATATCTCTCTAAACGTCTCCATCTCCAACCTTGGGGATGATGCCTATGATGCCAATGTATCCTTCAATGTGTCCCGGGAGCTCTTCTTCATCAACATGTGGCAGAAGGTAAGGAAGACATCCCTGAAAGGGCGCTTCTGTTCACTTGCTGACTTTCTTTACAGCTTGGACTGTGCAATGGTTCTACAAAGACTTTATTGGGGATCTGTAGAAATTTTTTCATCCTAAACTCAGTAACATGTTAGTACAGCCAAGGAGGCAGCCATAGACACCTCAGATTGGTGTCAGTTTCTTGCATTGTCTCCTGTCCCTTTTCTCTTCTGGACCCTTCCACTGTGGCTTTATGTCCGGCTCCTTTTCCAAGTTGGTAGGGTCATTGTCTCCAGTACATTCATGTTCTAGAAGATTCTAGTTTTAGTTGTTGTGAAAAATAAGTAAGGACAGACAGATCACTGCTTATCATTCTTTTATCATCAGCAATATACTTTATGTTTTCTATTAGTGATCTACATCGGCCTATACTTTGACGTAATTATTTATTTCTCCCATATTCAAGTGGACTGAGGAAGTCAAATTATTTCCATGAATCAAGTGAGGTTTTTTAAAATGGGTTGATTTATTTGAAAGTGTCAAGTACAGATAGTGTGACTCAAGAAAAAAGAAGTTGGTGTTATCTTTCTCCCCTGACACCCCTCACCACACTGTCACTGGGGAGGCAAAGGAGCAGCCCACCGGCAGGCAGCCAGGAGCAGCGAGCTCACACACACAGACTCCGTTCTCCTCACTCGCCGTGTTCACAGCTGCTCAGACCGGCGTTTTTGCAGTTCTTCACCAGCTCTTCACAGGATTTACGACACAGCTGTGGCGCCTTGGGCTATGTGTTAAGGGAACCAAAATCACTCTCAGAGGAAACCTTCACCCTGCCCCTCGGTGAGCACGTTTGTGCCCCTGGGTGCAGATTTGGGGGCAGGCAGCCTGCTATTCAGGCAGTCATCCCTCCAGGCTCATCTGTTTTGACAAGGCTGTGCCAGCCATATTGAGCTCAGGGGGCAGCAAGCACATAGAGCCACCCAGAATGGCAGTGCTCCGAGAACTTCCCACGGAATCATCTCAAGCTCTCTGCTACTTTGCAGCTCTCAGAAGCCCGTGGGTGGCAGGCCACAGAAGCAGTCAGACCGTAGGTGAGGGCCGAGGGGTTCACTTGGGGACCAGAGCCAGGTAACTTGGCTCTGTGGTAACTAAAAGGATGTGGCTGGTAACTGGGTCATTAGGTGTACAGGCTCCCTTCACTCAGGTCTCTGTGGAGAGTTCTCTGTGGCCTCACGCTTAGAAATAGCTGTCCTTTTCCTGGGCATTTTGACTTTTTGTTTTTTTAGCATCTGGACATAGTCTGTGATTAACTAGGCTTCACATTCTCTATCAGCTGTTAGAAAGTTCAGAGCTGGCCTCTGTCAATCTATAGGACTGGACATACTGTTTTATAAACTAAGTTGCTTCCTGCATCTTGCTTTGCTTCCCTTCATTATGTTTTTCTTTTTGGCTTGATAACTGCATAATCTTCTGCCATGTGGTTATGCTATAAATCACCTTCAAATTCCTCTTTTTACACAGGGAGATTATGTCTTTATTAGCTTAGAAAGTACATAAGAATCTTCCATATGGGTATTATGAATTGCCTACAAATTCTTCTTCTTAGATACGTAGATTATCTCTAGTTTTTAATTTTCTTTTAGATAATATTGTGATGCATGTATTTTATAAATATTGGTATCAGCAAATGATCCTATCTTTGGCTCTGTTCAGAGGTGGGGAGGTAGCATTTGGACCACCCACTATGCACCAGGGACCCCATGTACATCTCCCCTTTTCTTACTCTGTACATGGGATCCAGTGCGTGTGATTTATTGGAGTCCTCTGAGAAGAAGATGGAGGAGGAAACAGTGTGGGAATGGGGAAGAGGTGCGTAGGGGTGAGCAGGTCAAATCTAGCCTTGATCCGACATATGGGGTAGAAAGAGGATGGAAGACTTAGCAGACTTATCCCTCCCTTGAAGTTACAGAGGACAGCATAATTTTCTACTCCTGCATCATCATTGGCCACAGGGTTCGAGGGTGGTGAGTAGCCCCCCAGGAATTCTGGACAAAGAGGCTCTAATCAGTCAAAGGCAATGTATCTGAGGATGACACAGGTCTGAATCATTAGTTGCTGTGGCTAACTATGCAGAACATGGAGGTTGCAGTTCAGCAGAAAGTTGGCAAGGTGTCAGGGGCCCTTCAAGATGTGGTGAGCATTAGTGTAAGAGTGGTGGCAGGGCCCAAAGACACCATCAAGTTATATGGAGACAGGATCACCCAGAAAAGCACATGGGCAAGATGACCCACAGTGCAGTAGGAGGCAGAATGATAAACAAATTCCCCTCTCGTGACAACAACTACACTGTAGAGTTGATCAACCAGGGATATAAGTGGCTTCGCCCAGCTCAGGGCAAGTTTCAAATAGCACCTGAGTGGGGACCGAGGGGCAGTGAGTGGTGGAGAGCTCCCCTGAGTGGGGACTGAGGGGCAGTGAGTGGTGGAGAGCTAAGCAGGTTGAGCTAACCCTGCTTAGCAACGCGTAGACCTAACAGAACCCGCATGGGTCCTAAAAAAGGATTCTAACACATAAACCTAGCAAAGCACAGCTCCAGATACAGAGGGAAAGCATAACTTTAAAACAGATTGTTAATAGAGAACAAAAGTAAAATTTCCGGAGCATCCACTTCTGTCCTTCAGAAAAGTCAAGAATAAAATGACAGTGAAAGATTTGATAGTTGAACGTGAGAAAGGATGAGAACTGAGCGGACTGAGAGGTAAACAAATGTACAGTTTGTAGATGGGATAAGGAAATGTTCTAATGAAGCCAAGAGAGCCGTGGCAGAACCAAAGCGTGTATGATGACCAGTAAAAAGCTGCATCAGCAGCACAGGAATTGGAGTCACCCTTGTAGAGGTGCATTTGAGAAGAGCCATGAGAATTTGGAGGAAAAGAACAAACTAATGAAAAAGGATGACAGCAAAGACTATAGTCTCGGGAACTGGAGAATCAACAGAGAGAAAATGGATAAAAAAATACCGCAATAGAAGACATGAGCAAAAACTACTTAGACATCAGAGAAGGATCTCCATTTCTTAAATGGTTGCTGTAGATGTCAGGCAAAACTATTAAAAACACTTTAATGTTCGTACATATCTTTATGAAATTTAATTTCAAGGAGATGAAAGTTATGATACTAACACTTGACACAAAAGAAGCCACTTTTCTAGAAAACTGTTCTATAATATTAATGTCAAAAATTAGAACAATATATTCTTCTGTGAATTCAAAATTCTGCAACCCAGCCAGCTTGCCCTCCATTGTGAAATCAAAATAAAGATATTTTCAGATATATGGATTGACTGTGCTAGTGTGGCTTCCCCTCAGAACAGACCCTGGTGTAATGGTGCAAGTACCTTTGGTTTATTTAGAAGTGGAGAGTTAAGACCAAGAAGGGAGGACAGAAAGAAAAGCATGCACTGATGAACGTGCTACTGTGGTAGGCAGCGCGGGCTCGGTCTTCTGCAGCGCCTCTGAGAATCTGAGTGTCAAGCCGCAGAGTCATTTCCCTCAGGGCTGAGGAAGCCGCTGGAGGATTTATCCACCAACTCCTGTCACTCATCATGGACAAGCACAGCTCCAAGTTCTTTAACACTTGGTCATGCCCAGTCTTCTCTAGCTACAACCCACACTTCCTGGGACTGTGAAGCAACTCAGGCAGAAAGATGAGGGAAGCCTTACACCTAAGGGAGCTGGCTTCAGGTAGCCAGTCCCTCGGTAGGTTCTAGGGAACGCAAGTGGCTGCTGGCAGCATCGGCTGTAATAACCGTGAAAGCTTCCTGAAAAAGTGACTTACAGATAAACCACTCAAGAATATGAAGGTTATTGAATAAAAAGTGTAGCGAAGCCAAATAAAAATAGAATTAAATGAAAATAATTTTTACAAATATTTAAAGTAGTAAATGAATATAAACAAAATTATTACCACAGTAAATATCTAAAATAAATGATTAATTCAAAATAAGCCTCTAATCTCAGTAATGCCAATATAAATATGAAAAGGGACCTGAGTTCATCCTTCCTTGTGCTTCACATTCTTCAGGATGGAGTTCAGACAACTCAGCAGTTTCCCCGAGATCATCCTGGGCCTGCTCAGTTCTTCTCTCCCAGACTCCTTGGTTACCTGCCCCAACATACACACTTGAATCAGTCCTCATTCTTTACTGAAGCTGCCTTTACCCAGCCATCCCACTACCACCACTACCACCCCACTCTCAGGTGTTACCTGAGCAGACTACATGAGATCTGTCCTAGAAGAGGTGAGTGGCAGGATGTTTGGACAGGAGAATGGATGAGTGGCTACCCATCTTGTCCAAAGTCACAAAGGAACTCAGAGCCACAATCTCCAGTCCTCTCTGTTAAAGCGCATTTAATTAGTGACAAATTAGCTTCTGAAACTGAACACCAAATTCCCCATTCTAATTGCATTTCTACAACTGTGACAAAATACCCGAAATAATCAAAAGGAGGAAAGGTTTGTTTTAGGCTCACAGTTCCAGTCTGTATTCGGTTGGCTTTATTGTTTTTGGGTCTGTGATGAGGCAGCATGTCATAGCAGGAGCACATGGCAGGAGGCAAAGGTACTTGCCTCATGACGGCCAGGTAGGGTGGTGAGGTGGCAGGAGAAAGAGAGAAAGAGACCAGTATCACAGTATCTCCCTCAAGCACTTGGCCCCCATTGACATAATTCATTCCACTAGGTCCCACCCAAAATTTCCCCCATCTCCCAGTATGGCCACAGTCTGGCTACCAAGCCTTCACAGGGGCCTTTAGGGGACACGCTAGATCCAAACTGTAGCACCCCTTGAAGTGAATCTTTCTATCCTCTTCTAATGCAAGGTGACTTTCATAGATTTATTCTGGGTTTTTCTTTTTTCCTTTAAGGGATGTCTGTGTATAAATACATGGGAGGCACATGGACAACCACTTGCTGATGTTTCTCTCACCTTAATAAAACTAATTTGAAGACACACTATAAAGTAGGACTTGATTTGTTAGTGGCTTCCCTGCTGATTGATTGGTATATGCTCTTCAAAAGAGTTCAGTATGGTATAGGCAGCAACTGAGTTTTCACAGAGGGTAGGGCCAGTATACTGTGTTCCTTCCCAGAGAAGAAACCTGAGGTGTCCAGGGGGAGCACTGAGTCAGAGTTCCCAGTTTGGAGACGAGTGAGCTATTAAAAGAGGGACCAAGGAAGACTAGAAAACCACACATCACAGTTCTCATTGTGTTCTTTGTGAGTGAAACTTCCAAGCCCAACTCCACAGAATATAATGTGTATGGTGGCCATGGGCTGTACCACTATGTGGCCCTTGAGTCAGGATGAAATCTAATTTTGAAATTTTCCTGTGGTACCACCTGACACACAGGGTCTTGGCTCTTCTTGACTCTGGGGCATGGGAATGGATGTGTTGGGACAGCAATTATTGAGTACTTGGTAAGTGCCAGGGGCAGCTGCTAATAATCACAAAGACAAGATCTATTCCCTGCTTTCAGGGAGCTCGCAACCTAAGGGCCAAAAGCACGTCGTCACGTAATTGAAGCACAAGGTGCCAGCTGCCCCACAGAGGTGCTGAAAAGTTGCTTTGAAGGACAAATATGACAAGGCGATGCAAGCCATTACTACAGTAGCTAGTCCTGTGTTGCGCAAAATCCTTGGGTAAATGCTTGCAG
Source organism: Hystrix cristata (assembly GCA_004026905.1). Classification (NCBI taxonomy): domain Eukaryota; kingdom Metazoa; phylum Chordata; class Mammalia; order Rodentia; family Hystricidae; genus Hystrix; species Hystrix cristata. Next base: position 88,706 of record PVJO010000972.1, read on the forward strand.
CAGACAGATGGACCTCAGAGGGGCTGCTGTGAGCAGGTGACATAGTGGGCCGGGGAGGACCAGGCCTGTTTATGTGACTGGCGTGGGTGAGAGTTGGGCTGAGAGGGCCGAGGAGAGTAAGGAGGGCTGCCCAGCAGAGTGGAAACAGGCTGCCATGTGGGACAAAGGCCAGTGACATTCTTGGTGGCAAAGTGACATCAGAACATTTCAGGAAAGCTGATGCCTGCTGTTCTAAGCTTGTCAGGCCTCCAGCCCTCATGAACGACTCACGTGACTGGGAGGGGTGTGGGGGAGAGTGAGTGAGTGCATAACTCAAAGAAGGGACGGGACTCACATACGCATCCTCACAGTATCTATCTGTTCCACATGGAAACAGACATGGACATGAAAGTACAAGCTTTAGGCCAGGTTTCGAGGGCTCACAGCTGAGTCTGGGCAAAAAGGGGAGGCAGCTGTTTGTGGCGGAGTTACAGAGCAGCTGTGCTAGGAGAGAAGGGAAAATATCAGAATAGGCTCCTAGAGGATTCTTCCGCACACTATGAGATGCCATCTTATTCTGGGTCTCCCAGACACTGACCTGGAGGCAAGGAAATGAGGGCAAATTGATTTGATGCAAGAAACAATGATCAGGAGGTGGAATAGACAGCAGGAAGCAACAAATGAAAAATGAGCTGTTACACCAGCTACAGTGGGCAGTGCGGTTAATCCTGCAGGGCAACTCTGGAAACAGTGTAGAACACATCATGGGGGAGGGAGCTGTGGGATTTAACATCTCCTGGGAGGCCATTTCCCCATATTTCTGCCCCACTAGGTGCATGGCCAGAGAGGCCTCAGGTACTGATCCTGGTGATTGAAAGCAACTGCAGCACCCTGAAATGTGTAAGTCATGTGGTTGGGGCTCGCCATCATTTGCTAGTTAGCAGCTCACTTTGTAGGCTCCTCAGAGCTGCAAGCAGGCCTAACAGATACTCTCTGGGGTTCTATTGCAAGAACTAGTGGTACATGCCTCACAGTCTGCAGGGATGGGGCAAGGTGGATGTGTGTAAACAGGTGAACAGATCCAGAGATGGGCCAGTAGAGAGAGGTGGAGACTGTTAAAAAAAAGAAAAGGAAAATTCCAACACTTAGGGGTCACAGAGGGGTGCGAGGACTAATGCTGCCAGATTGCCTATTTTACGATAAAAACAAGATTCACATTTATGTGAGATCTCATGTTTTTGGCAGCTAACTAAAGTGTTTTCTGAACATTGTATGAGCCAAGCAAAGCATGTCCACTGACTGCATCCAGCAGCCACCAGCCTGTGACCTCCAGCCTAGCTGTTTCTGGTGTGTTCTAGTCCCATTCTCTTGCCTGTCTCCCTGTCACATGGATCTGAGTTTCTGGCAGAACTTTCTGTCTGCAGCCTTTTTGCATCTGATGTCCTTTCCTTGGCAGCAGATAAACTAGCTAAATAGATTGGAGTTTAGGAGATTCGGGTATGTGTAGGCATGTTTAGGGGAAGGAAAGGAATGGGAAGGTCACCCCAAATATGTCCGTGGAGAGCTTAAAGCCAATTATGTTTTGAAAACTATTTTTGGCTGAAATATTTATGTTTTACCATGATTACAAGAAGTATCTAAGATGGACTTCGGACTTAGAAGTAAAATAATAAGCGTGCAGTATGGAGTGGAGAAAGTGTGGCTCTGGCTCCCAGCAGACATGGACTTGAGATTTCAGCTCTGTTTGGTGATCAGCATGACTTTGGGCCTAGGCTCTTCTCTCTGCACCTCAGTTTCTTCCTGTATGAAGTGCCTTTGTGCTGAGCATTGAAGGAGGCCTACACTGAACTGCTTGTACATTATGTATAATAGGACCCTGCTCCCCACCATACGCAAGTAGACCATTCGTTTACTGAGAAAGTGCACAGGTGGTCTCTGACTTATGATGGTATAAAAGAGATACATATTCATTAGAAACTGTCCTTCCAGTTTTGAACTTTGTTCTTTTTCTGGGTTAGCAATATACAACAGGATGCTCTCTTATGATGCCAGGCAGCAGCAGCAACATCTTATAGGTGAGCCAGGAAACAGTGAAGAGGAGAGAGAAGTTGGAAGTTAAGATTCAGTGCTGGGACAGCCAGAAGAGGCAAGTAAGGAAGAGGGACGATCATGGATTCAGTGGGGAGAACAGAACCTCCCCTGCCCATGCCATTTGCTAGCTTTCAGAGCACTTGGAAACGACTTGGTGCTCAGCTTTGGTTCGTTGTCAGTCCCTGAATTTGGCTGAGAAGTTGTAGCATCATTTTTTGATCTTGAGAGACTGAAGTAGGGGAATGGGCCCTATGTTCTTTTATTTCCTCCCGTGATAGGACCTAATGTGGGAGGTGTGGCAACATTAGAAATGTAGCTCAAGGGGCTGGGGATTTAGCTCAGTGGTTAGAGTGATTGCCTCAAAGCACAAGGCCCTGAATTCAATCCCTGGCACCAAAAAAACAAAAAAGAAATGTAGCTCATTTTTGCTGGTTTGGAGGAGTGACAAGGCAAACTGGGCCTCCGAGTTGGCTTTGGGTCGGTGTATGTGGCTTTCAACGGCTTACTTTTTATGACAACAGCATCAAGCGTTTATAAGTTTGTTCTTGTAAAGTGATTCTTCCAGTTTATATCTACCTATCTCGCAGAAAGGGCATTCTCTTTCTCTCAGGTGTCTCTTTTCTCACTTTCAAGGCAAACTGTGCAAGATGGCGCCAGGTGATAAAACTGATCCAATTACTAGTCTGGGCAGAGGAGGAAGGATTTACATACTTACATGTTTACATACCTTTGTATCCAAAGAAGTGCCTGGCCTCAGAGACCAGGTTCCACACAGGAACCCACGCGTGTGAACCCGGCCAAGTGAGTGAGAGGAGCTGGGAAATCCACTGCCGCATAGCAGAGCATTTGGCAGGCAGAATCCCACATCCTTCAGGGCGTAAACAGCCTGCAAACAGCCTTTGTGCCCTCTACAGAGCTCTTATTCACCAAAGGGACTGATTTCCATTGTGCTGTGGTTTTTCTCGGGTGTCTCTTGTCAAGTTAATAGTAGCCCCCAGTAAAATAGTGTCATTAGATGTTTATAGTCATATTGGCCCGGCCATTAAGATGATGAATGAACTTGCTGCTTGCCCTTTCTAAGAGAGCCCTGAGGGTGGATATGGATACTCAGCAAATAGTAAGTCTTTTCTACCCCTTTCCTGTCGTTAATCCCATGCCCTGAGCCTTCTGGTGACTTTACCTTGAACTTCCTGCCCTGTGCTGGCAGAATCCCCTCACCTGGCTCTCAGCCCAGCTGAGGCTCCAGAGCAGCCTGCCTTCCGTGTCTTGCATTGTTGGTCTCTCGACCCCAGTGGCCTGTCAGAGGTAAATCCCACATTTGCTAGAGACCCTTCAGTGTTTGAGTTGCTTCTGCTGGCCCTCATCTTCAACCTTAAGAAGACAGGAGAACATGGTGGGGAGCAGGTAGCTTGAGTGAAGTTTTGTAATTCTTCCTGGACAGCCACCTGGGCTTTTGCCTGTGGCTCTTTCCCAAGTGTTTCCTGGTCCAGTAGTCAGAGAGATCCTAGAACACAGTGAAAGCACTTGAGAGAAAGCTCAGGCCCTTCCTGTGGTGGCCAACATGAGGAAGTGGTAGAGAAGTCCAGATGTCCATTTCAAATTACAGAGTGGCCTCAGTGTTCCTAGGCAGGGCTCAGTTTTCACGGATATGAAAAGCTTCATTTGTGTATTCACTGCATTGGGAAGGAAGGCTTCCTTTTGCTTTAGAAATGTCAACAGAGCTATAGCTTTGACATGGATCAATTAAGAATGTTTCCCAGAGCCACACAACTTGGGCAAATCTGTGACAGGAATTTAGAAAGCAAATATGTTAAACCACTGTTTTTTTTTTTTTCCCCTAACTGTAAAACACCAATTTAATAATTTCCTCTTTTAGGGAGAAAACGGAGAATCCTGGCTTTTAAATCTTTTTCATGAAGTAGCACAACACCTCTTTTTTTAAAGCCATGAAAGTAAACTGCTAAGCTAAGGCAAATTTTAAAAAATTAATAAAAACGTAGTTGTCTGAGGCTGGGTATCCCTGGAGCAGAGGCCGAGCTGAGGATTCATGTGTGAGTGGTTTCTGAAGGGCGTGTCCCCAGGACACACGTTCTGGGACCGCGGGAAGCAGGACAGGCAAGGGTGCGATGCCTGACCAAGTCCCTCACTGTGGCTTCAGTTGGGTGCTCTGGGGGAGTTTTGATGCGGCATTGTCACATCTCAAGGCCAGTGGGCTTCCCCCTCAACACACACAAATAACAGGCATTGGTTATGAGCCACTTAGAGAGGAATGAAAGTCCCTAGTGCTTTCTACCCTCAGAGTGCAGGATGTGAACAGTGTGGAACAGTGGTCATATAAAGGGCTTCCAGGGGATATGGGTCAAATACTGAAACTGTTTACTGGTAGGTTTCGCATAACTGGTTTCCTTCATGTTGTGAAGGTTATGTTACACGCATGTTGACAAAATTTCCTGAGCTCTTGAATTGTTTGTATGATACTCTTGTTATTGGGTAGGTTCCCATATTCCTGGGTTCTTCCCCTCCTCAAGCAAAGAATTGAATGAGGGGGACAAAAAGTAGTTCTCAAGTTTTATTTAAAACTATAGAGAAAAGAAAGAAAAGGAAAGTTGAGTATAACGACAGAAACAGCAAAATGTGCACCAGGCCTAAAACGCACAGTAGGGGTTACCACAAAAAGGCATGATAGCCTTGGGGCTGGGTATGCAGATACTGTCTTCCACGGGAGAGCTCCTTCCCTAGAGGCTCCAGCTCCGTAGAAAAGAAAAAAGGCAGAGCTCGTGGCGCCATTCATATTTATCTGGATTCTGTTCTCGTGAGAGTTTTCTGATCCTGTGAGAAGAGGAGTGACTGGAATTTCGTGCCCCAGGCTGATGTCAGGTCAAGGCCACTCCCCCAAGGTCATGTTCATCCTCACAGCCAGGTCAGGCCACACCCTATTCCTACATCATTCTCACTGTTACTTGCACACACAATATCTTTATTTTATTTTTAGTACATGTTTATAGTGCATAACGATTACATTTATTGTGGGGAGTTTGTACATGTACACCATACATCTTCATTTTTTGTCCCCTTCTCCCATCTTTCCCTGATCCCTCCAACTCTTGTTCCTGTTCCCATTTGAAAACTACCTCCCTACTTCCTATTATTTATATTTTATTTTGCTCTTTATTTATACTTTCAGTTTCTCATATAAGAGAAACAATGCAATATTTAAACTTGGCACACAGGCTATTTCTGCCAGCATTTGATTTGGGGAATTGGCATATAGATGCCCATGGAATTTAAAAGAGAACATGCATGCACAGCTATAATCCAGTACAGTCCGGCTTGCCAGAGCTGTCATTTCATCCTTTTTGGTCAAGACTTACAGATAGCCCAAGGTTTCCATAGCCCCGATGCTCTGTGGTGGCCATGAGCATTGTTCTTATTGTACATATGAGTCTAACTGGTGAACCTGTCCTGCTCTGGTAAACAAGTGAGTTTTAAAAATCAATTAAGAATATGTTTGGCTGCATACAACAGAAAAATCAACTTTTGGAGGCTGATCCTAATGAGATTTTAAATTTCCTTTCATAATAGTAAATGGAGAGGTGGCAGTCATGGTAAGCAACCGTATGATGCCATCAGGACCTAGTTTCTTTTGTCTTACTCTCAGCTTGCTTTCACATGGTTTTTCATCCTCATATATATGTTCTTGGTTCCCACTTCCAGTACTATCACTGCATTCCAAGCAGGATGAAGAGGAAAGACTAAGGGCAAGAGGTCTGCCCTATTTTAAAGAGCTTTCCTAAAGCTCAACTTCACTTTCTCCTTGTACATCTTAATGAGCAAAACCATGACTGGTGGCCAGCCCCAGCTGCAAGGGCGGCTGGCAGATAAGTTTCCTTAGGTGAGCACGTTACCACCCAAAGTCAAGGTTCTGCTTATTGGGAGGAAGGGAAGAGTGGCTCCTGGGAAATATGAGCAGAGTTAGCCACAGCAGACACCTGGGAGAGGTACTTTGCAAGTGTGTCACTCTGGGATGCACAGTAGAATGGAGAACACTGGTAAAAGACCAGTACAGTTGCTGTCTTGTTGTCCTTCCCTCAAGGTGCTTTCAGGCTTTGCTTCTATTTTATTTTTTACTTTGAGACAGGATCTGGCTAAGTTACCCAGTCTGGGCTTGACTTTGCGATCCTCCTGCCCCAACTTCTCACAATGGCATGGACCACCGTGCTTGGCTAGGATGTTTTTAAGTGTTCTCATGAATACCTGTTGAGGAGTTTTGACTTGGCCACAGTCAGGTGTAGCAGAGCCCCTGGTAGGAAACAGTAGGTGATGTGATCCAGGTCTGTGTTATCATGTACTGCACCATGAGTTCACTTCCTTCATTAAATGTCAAACCCTGATCAACTATACCATAATCTTTATCTCTACATCTTACATACACATTTCTTATTTTCCAAGATGAAGCCATTCTAGTGATGTTGATGTGTTTGGATTTTGGATCTCAAGAGAGGTTCCACAGTTCCATATTCAGGCCAATTCATGAAAGAAAGGCCAAGTTCCAATACCCCGTCCTCTTTGATCTATGTATTTCTAGCCCCTTCCTCACTGATCTGTTTGTCAGTCTCTGTGCTCTTTCTCATTTGTCATCATAAAATGTAGGACTGGGACCTTGAATTAGTATCTGGTAAGCTCAGCATGGAGCTACTATTGGCCTGAGTCTAAATGCAATATTTTTTCTGTTGTGGCAGCTGCAGCACACCTATGTTTATTTTTGATGCATTCCTTCTGTTTAATTTTGCTAATCTTTTTATGTTATTTGGAAGTTTAATTGTGCCATTTATATCCTCGCTACTCAAAGTATGGTCCATGAACCAGCACCTGGGAGTTGGTTAGAAATCTGGAACCTAGCCTCGTGTGGTGGTCCACATCTGTAATCCCAGCACTCCAGGAGGCTGAGGAAGGAGGATCACATGTTGAAGCCCAGCTTGGGCAACTTAGCACAGCCCTATTTCAAAATAAAAGACCTGGGTTCTAGTTCAGTGTGAAGGCCCTGGGTTCAATCCCTAATACTAAAAAAGAGTGAGGAGAGGAGATTTGTCTCCTCTCTGGACTCATTAGTAGCTCTTAGCATGGTGGTTTATTCTTTCTTCTCCTTATCTTCTTCCTTTCCCTACTCCCTACTGCCTCCTTTTTTTTTTTTTTTTTTTTTTGGTCTTTAATAGCATTTGAAAATTGAGGCGTAATTTAATTTACACACAGTAAGGTGCCTACATCTTAGGTGTACAGATCAATCATTTTTACATATGTCTATACTCATGTAGCCACATCCACATCAGTAAACATAGTATTCCCCACAGAATGTAAGATTCCCTCTTACTTTTCCCCGGCTGCTCCTCGGTCCGAGAGAGATCATTCCAACTTTTAGTAGCATAGTTTAACTGTTTCTAAATTTTATATAAAATCATATAATAATTTGTATGTACACTCTTGTCTCACTGCTCTGATTCAACACACTGGTTTATATATATTATTGATGTATGGAATTCCCTTGTACAAATATGGCACAACATGTTTATCCGTTATCCTGATAATGTGCATCAGATTGTTTCTGTCTTCATCTACTGTGAATAAAGATATTAACATTCTTGTCCCCATCTTTATGCTCATGTTTTTTGGATAAATGCCTATAAGTGTAGTTGGATCAAAGGGTCAGGGCATGTTAAGCTTTATGAGAAGCTGCCCAGTTACTTTGCTTATTACTGGAACACAATGCCAGAGACCCATAACTGGAAGGAGGAAAGGTTTATTTTGGCTCACAGTTTCAGTCTGTATTTGTCAGGCTTAAACTCAGAAATCACATGGTAGAAGGGCCTGGGTGGATGAATGCTTCTCACAGTCTGGCAGCCAGGAAACAGAGGAAAGAAAAGGCCCAGAGAGGGGGGATGTACCCTTCAATGTCATGTCTTCAGTGACCTGCCTTTTCTGACCAGATCCCACCTCCCAAAAGCAAGTCAGTCACCTCCCTGAAGTCCTGCCTATAAGTGCATGAGACCTTTGGGGAATATTCTTGATCCAACCACAACACCTGCCAACTAGTTTCCCAAAGTGATTCTATTATCTTATTGTCTCACCAGCAATGTGTGAGACTGCTGGTTGCTCAGTTTCCTTACTGACTCTTAGTATTGTCAATCTGATTAAGTTAGCCATTCCTGTGAATGGGCAGTCATATTTCATAGTGATTTGAATTTCATATCCTAGATGGCTAACAAACACTTTTTCCTGTGTTTCGCAGCTATCTGGACACTGACTTTGTAAAGTCCCTGTTCAGGTCTTTTGTCTTCTCTTGTCCTAAGGATGCTTTCTTCTTCTATACCCTGGGAGACCCCATACCCCATTCTCTGTCCCTTTGGCTTCATTCGCCATGCTGTCTCTGCTCCTTTCTTTGGGTCTTCATCTTTCCAACCTTTTAGCACTGGAGAGCTCCAATGTGCAGTTCTTTTAATCTTTCTCTTCTGTCTGTACTCCCTCCCTGAGTGAAGTCATTAAGTCTTATGCTTTCTATCCATGACATGCTTGCAACTTCCATGTTTCCATCTTCAGCCAAGGGCTTACCAGGGGCCCAGCCTTGGGTGTCACGCTGCCTCGTCAGCATATCTGCTTCATGTCTCATTGGTTCCTTGTACTTAGGATGTCCAAAATGGGATCCTTATTCCCCCAAAACGTCTCTCACATGTAGGAGACCATAGTGTCATTCTTTTTGGCTTCCTTCTTTTTCTTACACTCCACGTCTGTTCAACAAACAGTCTTTATGCTGAGCCTGCAGAGTATGTCCATGAGCTAGCCCTTTCCTGCCATTCGTCTAGCCCAAGTCACCCTCTTTTTTACCCTGCTTCATTGGTGATGTGAAGTAGCCTCCATCATAATTGGTATCCTCGATTCCACCCTCACCCCCTTACACTCCTTTGCTCATAACCTTCCAGTGGCTTCTCATCTACTATAAAGCTTCTTTCTTTACAATATCTAGAAAGTCCTAGAAGACCTTACACCATTGCCGGCTCTCTGAGTGCATCTCCTATCCTCTCCCCCAGCCATCTCCTTCGTAGCCGTGGTGGCTTCATTGCTATTGCTTGTAACACACCAAACTTGTTAGTGCTGCAGGCTTTTGCACTGGTTTTCCTCCCACTCTTTAATTTCCTTTTTGTCTCTGCTCAGATGTTACCTGATTAAAACCACCCTGCCAGTCCAAATGTACCCATCTCAATTCCTTTATTCTGCTAGCTACAACAAGGCCTGGGATGTAAGAAGAGTTCAATATTTATGAAATGAAGAAATTAATGGATAGTGGTAGATATATGGATAGATGATGGATACTTCTATTTTTCTCTGTACGTTATAATTACTATCTCAATTTTCATTAAGTTTCATGTTGTACTACTAGTTTTAAAGGCCAGTTCTTTTTGTTCTTCTTAAACAAAGTAATGGTTTGGAAAATATGATAATTTCTTATCTCTCTAGAAAGAATAGCCACGGGGAATCAGAGAAATGAAGAAATCCTTCCCCCACATGGAAATTCTATCTTGCTATGTTGCATCAGGACTGAAGGATAACTTAAAACCTTTGGTGCTGAAACTCATTACTGAGAGGCAGTCTTGTGCTTGTACCTTTCAGAGCAAACAGAAACAGACCAAGGCCATGACTGCACATTCCCTGCACCCCTCTCATTCCAATGCAGTATCTCTTTCTGTCATCCGCAGGAGTTCCTGCGGTGGGCCCAGGTCTGTGGGCTTTTGGTAGTGCTCAGATGTGAGCTATAGAGTTCTGTGGGCTTAAAAGCCATCCGTGCTATGGGTCCTTTAACAGAACTTCAGGAAACACCCATGTCTTGGTTAGAAGTAATACATGAGACAATAATTCAAGTACAAGAGTTTGCTTGGGATCTAAAAATAAGAGTAATGAAAGAACCCAGGTGAGGAAGGGCAGGTTATGAAACCAGGCACTACCATGAATAGCTGGACTTACTCCCACTGGGGATCTGGGTCCATAGAACAAGCACCTCAGAGTTCTCCTGCCTAAGGCAGAGTGGACTGGGGTCCTTATCCACCTAGTCTCATCAGTCACTGATTGAGGGCTGCTCTTTGGAGCATTGATTAGCCCACTAGCGGGACTAGATTGGATGGGGCTGACATCTTATCAAGTTATGCTTTCATTCTATTGATAAAAAGCCTTTTTTATCTGAGGAGCTTTTGTGCTTGAAAAGGAATAGTCACTTCTATTAATATTATGTCTACTTGCAAGTCCCTTTATTTTAAACAATTACTATTTTATACATATTCATATAATATTTGCATTATTTATAAACTAAAAACACGAATATATTTTTATGAAATTGATGCTGTTACAAGTCAAAGACAGCCAAATGTTGGCAATTTCATGGTTCAAACAGATTTTATCATTTATCTTTGAATGTAAGGCACATCAATTGAATTTTTCACAAGTCTCAGATTCCTGTAAATGCTTCCAATACCTTCAAACAGTAAACCTCTGATTCACTGATCAGTAGGCTAACACAAAAAGCCAATTATATAAGGGATTTAAATTTCTTTACATCTGTTTTATTTTCAATGACTTTGGTTTGGATTTTTTTCTGGAGCTATACACTTGCACTGGCTTTCCCAGAAAAGTGAGGGTTACCAAGCCTGAGGTAGAGACTAGGGCTGCTGGTGAGAGATTTGGTCCCAGGGTCCATTAATCCAGGTCGCCAATGTAGCCAAGAGTGCTGCTGTTCCTGCTAATCTCCTACAGTCTCTTTCTGCCATTGTTGCCTTCTCTGTCTGTGAGCACACACCACACTTTGGCTTGCTTTTAACACTCTGAACCTGTGACTCTTCTTTGGGAGACTGGCCTCAAGCTACTGGAGCTGATTTACCTATAGTCATGAGCAGCCACAAGTCCCTGGATTTAGGTGCCCCTTGGTATAGAGGTGTGAAAACCCAGAGCCCCAGGTCAGGCCAACTCTGAGTGTGACCCTCTGGGGACTTTGCCCTAGATCTCTCTCTTGCTTGGCTTCCTCATAATCCTTGTGCCATGTCCTCTACGACCTTGCTGTCCCTCCTGGAGGCACATATTGTGTGCATCTGTTGCTCGTCACCCCTCGTCTTAGTGTCTGCTTCTGGGTACCCAGAGCCAAAACAACCCCCTTTTTAAATAAGCAGGCTTGATTCATCATAGCAGAAATTTCTCAGATTGCTGATCTGACCAATTAGATACTTTTTCATGACCACAATCTTGTCCCTCAAATGCCTCTATTTGGAGTATCTTATCTTTGTAACACAACCTAATCTAAGTCTACTTTGTAGGTATTTGCTCTGCAAGATCATTCAGAAATGGCCCAATGTAATTCAATTAAATCTAAAAGTTTTAATAAATCAATTATGGCTTTCTTTTTCATGAACTAGTAATACTTAAAATATTGATATATTAAACTTTTAACATAGTTCCTATTTTGGCCTTTTAATAAGCTGAATTATATTTCAAAAGTTCTGCCCCCCTCTTGTTCATTGTTGGGTTCAGTTTATTACTATTTTATTTAGTATATTTGTATCTATAGTCATAAACACGATTTGTCTTATTTGATTTCTTATGTGGGCTTTGTCAGGTAGCAATGTTAGACTTTTGCTAGTGTTTGCAAAAATAAAAGAAAGCTCGCATTCTTGCTCTGTGCTCAAAAAACATGTGACTGCTGTAGTTGCAGCAGCAGGCAACTGGAGCCAGCCCTAATCGAGCACTTAGTTATGCGCCAGACACTAAGCTCAATGCTTTTTATTTGCATGTTTAATACCTGGAACAACTCAGTGCAGAACGTCCCAGTATGATCTCAGTTTTCCTGATGAGGAAACCAAGCTTTAGCAAGGTTAAGGAAGGCACAGGTGCTGAGTGGTAAAGCTGGTATTCAAGCATCGACAGGCTGACTCCAGGAGACTCTGTTGTATCTTCTTTGTGAGAGGGGCTTATTTACCTGTCAGGTGGAGTATGCTGGCTACCCACATGGCTTTGTGGATATTACCCTCCAGAGTGCCAGGTGCTTCATGAATTAGATCTTTCCCATTACATCATTGCCTGTGTTTTTGTGCAGGGGGTGGTCAGCGAGGAAGGATTGATGAACTTTCTAGGGCAACTGTGATATGTCTGAATAAGGCTGTCTCCAGCATTCCAAGGATATCGGCATGTAGAGCCAGTCCCTTACCAGGCTTCTCCTGGAGTGAGCTTTCCTTTGGTGCCTGTGTGTCTTCACAGTGGATTCTGGGAAGTTGGCAGTAGTCTGGCTTTGTGATTTTCCTTGCTAGAATTAATTTGTCCTCAGGTTAACTCAAATAAGGGGAAGATCACTCATGAGAACTTTGACTCTAAATAATGTGGGAAATATGGAAATAGCACAGGCCATCCTGTTTTCCCATCTGCCTGTTAAGCTTTGGACAGTTGGAAGAAGAACAAGAAGTAGAGTCACACATCCTCAGATGGCTTGCTCTGTCTTGTACTCACCCACTGTTGTCCCAAGTCGGGTCCAAATAAGGTTGGAAAAAATCCAAATCTAACCAAATATGTGCTGGTGGTCTTGTACTATTGGCACAATCGATCTGAAGCTCTTAGAGGCCCCAAGAAAATAGGTAGACTGTGAAATTATTGATTATATCATGGAATATACGAACTAGAATCCTGTAATAATCTCTAATGTCCTAGTATCCGGTGTACAATGGACTATTGCTGAATTGTAGAGACATCTGTGGTTTTCATGAGATGAAAGCCCTTATTTTCATACATTTTTACTGTCAAAAAAGTCAAAAGCATTTCTATCAATAAGAGACTGAATTAATGACATGGAGTCCATAGTTAGCATGGTTCAGAAATAGGCACTGAGGTGATAAATTTACCTATATCTTGGAGAACTAAAGGGATTAATCCTCTTCCTACAAGTACGGAACTTACAAATGAGAATGTATATGCTTAGAGAGGTTTAAATGTCACCTGACTTGACCAAGAGTAGGCTCAAAGAGCCATTTATTCATTCATCCATCCAGCAAGCATGAACTGTAGCTTTACCATGTATTAGGCATGGGGGATACATGAACATAATAGACATAGGCCCTGCCTCCTTACAGCTCATCAGGAAAATAGATCTGAATTTCCCCTGAAATCATGACTGTGGTAAGTAGAATATGCTTGAGTGCCAGGGAAGATGTCCACGTGCGTTGTGGCAGGTATTCAGGAAGAAAAAAGATGCTGGGACAAGGAGGAACACAAGCCTCTGCAGGAAAAGGCAGTGGGCCAGATGGTACAGGTCTTGTGAGGTCCATAGTAAGATGTCCACATGAAAATGGGGAAGGATAGTATATGTATGTTATGTCTTCTGTTTTGTCTGAGTGTTTGAGCATCCAAAATATTTATAAAGTGCTTTAAAATATTTATGGATTTACTTATTATAAAACTCTAGCCGAACAATTTACAAATGTTCAAAAAACAAAAAACAAAAACAAACTAAAAAATCAAAAACTGTACTTCACGAAAATAGAGACTGTTTAATTGAGACCAGAATTGTCGCCATAAAAATGCATTTACACATTTTGTCACTGCTGATGGTCATTACCCAGAGGATGGATCCAAGCTTTCAATTTGAACTGTGTTGTAGGAGGGTAAAGCTCAAGCTGTGAAAGACTAGAAGGTTATATTTCACAGATGGAACAGCCCCTGGTAAAGGAAATGGTCTATTGAAATCACAAAGCCAAATGGCATGTCAAATTTTTGGTCCTTATTTAAGAAAACCAAATTTGGGTCCAGAATATTTCCATCTTTCTTCAGCTTCTCTGAATGCGTCCTCAGTGTGGGAGGACGAGGGCCTCCCTCCCAGTCTTGTTTCCCAGCTCCGGGTCTATGAAGTGCTCTACCTGCTCATGGTATCTGTTTGCTAGCCAGTTCCAGTGTTCAGTGTTAGTTTTGGCTTTGGGAAATGGAGTTTCTTTTACTTGGCTGGAAGTCTATAGCAACCATTTTATTTTATGTGTACCTTATGAACTAACTCAGCAGTTAGAGGAAAGAGTACGCATATTGAGCATTCGGGGTTTTTTTAAAGCCATGATCCACCCAGATTTCCTAGACTTTCTCAGGCCCACCTGAGTGAACTCACGCTTGCTGCTTAGTCCTCCCATTTGTTCATCTGGAAGAAAGGAATGTTCTAGCAGGTCCAGATCCCATGCGGTATCTCCCTTTTCCAAAGTCACTCACTCATTATCTTCCTGATGGGGCAGCAGGAAATGGAAAGGTCAGTCGATGGCACAGCAGTTTTTCTGCGATGGGTGTGCCATTTGTGATAAAATGGATATGTAGGAAGGAAGTGAGACTAGAAGAAGTTTGGTTTTGCAGAGAAAGGACCCAGGCAGGTTCATTTCTTACACTGTGGCTCTCTCCTGCCCCTGCACACATCTTAGTTGGGTGCTCTGTGGAGACTCTTTGTCCATGAGAGTCTTCTCTGCTGGACCTTCAAGCCGTCAGGATGCCCCTCCCTATCTGCTCCATGTGGACATTTTCCTCTCCCTCTCAGTTGAACACACTCCTCAAAGTGCTGTTTTTCAGACCATTCCTTTTCCTAAGCTTTATTGACCCAAGGGCAAACTGTGCCTGGCATTTGCAAAGCCAGGCAGGGGAAGAGAAGCCTGCATGAGTGTTTTTGAGGTCACTGCTGTTGTTGGGGGAATCTTTTGAGAAGTGTATAGAAAGTCATCCAGAAATGTTTGCCTGAGGGAACACCCATTCACCAGCTCCATTCCCCTTTGGTTGAGGGTTGGTTCCAAAGGAAAGGTTAATCCTGCCCTGGCCAGCGGTGTGCAATTGAGTGTGAGTGTCCTGGAACCATCTAAAGAAGATAGTACATAGCAGAAATCAGAGCTGGGCCAGGAGGGAGAGACGGGGCATCTGAGGCATATTACTAAACCCATTTCGAACTCTTCTTCATCCTCCTACAACATCATTTCAAATAGTAATTGCTGTGCTCACTTCAGCAGTACATATACAAACCATAATTGTTTTCTGCCACTTGAGTAGAAGTTTCAATCAGCTTCTTTTCTAGCCATAACCAGTTTACTGGGATTTTCCACACGCTCAAAGGGAAAGCAGGCTGCAGTAGTCTCCCCTTATTTATGGTTTCACTTTCTGTGGTTTCAGTTACCCATGGTCAACTGCAGTCTGATAATATTAAGTGGAAATTTCCAGAAATAAACAATTGATAAGTTTTAAATTGCACATGCCATTCTGAGTAATGTGGTGAAATCTTACATCATCCCACCCAGAATGTGAATCATCCCTTTGTCCAGCTTGTCCACACTGTATCCACTACTCATCCATTTGTAGTAGCCTTCTGGATTATCAAACCAAGTGTGGAAGTATCACAGTATGTATGGTTGAGAAGTAGCCTTTATTTTACAGAATGATGGTCCTAAGTGTAAGAGTAATGATGCAAAAGAGGCACCAGGGTAGAAATTTGGAAGGACAAATTATCTCTGGTCCTATGTGATAATGCTGCAGGGCATATAGGAAAAATACTGTATATAGTATATGTAGGATTTGCTCCTATTCAGTTTCAGGCATTCACTGGGTGTATGGGAGTATATCTCCTATGGATAAGGGAAGACCACAGTACATACCAACGAGAGATGAGCAGGTAAGAGTTTGTACTCTGGAAGGAGGTTGGTTCAGATCTAGACCTTGTCTCTTCCCGATAGTTGTTCTTGAAACTGGGTATGAATTAAGAAAACATTTAAATGTGAAAATGTCTGAAAAGTTAGGGCATTTAGCTATGGTGTTCAAGAAGTTTTGAGCTAAATACATAAAACTCAGACTTCAGAAAAGGTAAATAAGGAATTGATTTACTTTAATCGTAGTTACTTCTGTTTTTAAAGGATTCATACTAAAACTTTTAAAAAAGTTCTTAACACAGTTCAATGAAATTGAAACAAAAAATAAATGTGCTTCAATAATTTACAAATATTTAGTTAGGGGGCAGTTTTACCAACAAGCTCTTTTCTGTCCAAGGGGGCTCTCTGGGGGTGGTTGCACCTTTAGTAGGTAAGGAAAGAAATTTCTTTGATGGAGCTTATAAACACCTCCCTTGATTTTATTATGTTTGTGTTCTTCTTATGTTTCTTTTTATTTGAAATAGTCTCAAGTATTTGAAGATTTGGAGACAATAAATAAAATTGATGGCCACTTTTTGGCATCCATCTTTTGAACTGGTATGTTTTTCTGTGTTCAGAGATTCATTCCTCAGTCCCCAGGGGACATAATGACAGAGTGAAATGAGGCAATGTCGGGGTTTCTTGTGCACATTCCACATCTCCCCAGGACCTGGCTTCCTTTCTCTTTGGTAGGTGGGCTCCTGTGATCTCAGCACTCAGAGCCTAGTAAGACCTCTGCTACCGTTCCTCTGTTTTCTTTCTCTCTACTAGTATTTTCTTCTTTTGATATCAGTTCTACTCTCCCTGGTGCATTCATGGAGAAAGGATGGTTGACCTTAGCGTCTTAGGAAGTAGGATGTGCACAGACAGGCCAGAGCTGCTGCTGCCCGTAGCTGGCAGGACAGTCTCCGCAAAGAGCATGGGCGGGTGACTGTCTTCCTGGCCACCCCTGGCTGAGTGCTTCCTATAAGCTAGGTGTGCCCTAAGAGCTTGAACACACTTTCACACTTCATAGCAGATTTTTATCCCTTATGACAAACGACCCTAAATTTTATTGGTATAATACAACAGCCATTTATTATTGTTCATGACTTTAGGCGTTAGCTGGGTAGTTTTTCAGCCCTGGGCCAGGCTTGGCTGCTTGGCTGACCTTACCCATGTGTCTGTGTTTAGCTGGCAGATCATCTGGAACCCAGCTGTTGTCTGGGGCGGGGGAGTGACAGAACTGTGCAGTTGTCATTCCTCAGCAAACTAGCCCTGGCTCATGTGTTTTTAGCAAGGTTACAAGAGAGTGAAGAGAAGTTCCAAGGCCTCTTGAGACCTGGGCTTGGAGCAAGCATAGCATTACTTCTGCTGCATTCAATTGGTGAGAACAAGTTATGAATCCTGGCCCTATTCGAGGCAAGAAAGTCAAAATCCACCTTGTGATGGCAATAGCTGCACAGCCAAGCTGCAGAGATGGATGGACACGGGCAGCATTGAAAATGGTGGCCTATTTTGTAAACCATCTGCTACAGCCTCTGAGAGTAGGTATGATTATCCTGGTGTTTCTCTAACAGGATCTGTTTTGTAACCTGAGGGACATTTGGCAATGCTAGGAGAAATTTTTGGTTCTTACAACAGGGCAATGTTACTAGCATCTAGTGGATAGAAGCCAGGGATGCTGTAAACACCTTGTAGTACACAGAAAAGCTTCTCACACAACAAAGAACTGTCCAGCCCAAATTATCAGAGGTATCAGAGTTGAGAAACCCTGTTATCCTGTTTTTATACATGAAGAAACTGAGGATCTTGGCATCCCTCTTATGCACATGGATACATCAGGCCAATTTTGCCTGATACCACTTAAGATTTAATTTGTCTATGAATCAGCACCATGTAGTGGCAAAGAATAAGGTCTTGTCACTAGGCTTCCTGGCTTAACTCTTCCCCCATGTCTACCACCACTTAATGCATGTTGGACCTTAGATAAATTCAATGACATCTCTACTCTGTTCTCAGTTTTCTTAGTGGTAAAATTGACCTAATAACAATCTCAAGCTCATAGGTTCTTTGTGAGGAGTGAATTATTTGCTCACTTAGGCCCATACCTTGGGCATTGTAGGCTGGTGCTGGCCTGGCATGCAGATCTGACTTTGAAGAAAAGCAATTTTTCTCCCACTAAAGTAGAAGCAGATCTCTTAACTTACTCCCCAGTCTGGGAAGCTCTGGCCATGGGACAGATCCTTTGTTTTAAGTGTCCCAGGGCAGACCCTGAACTGTGGAAACCATTTTTGAGCATCACCCTTTCTTTCAAAACTTCTGCCAAGGCATGAAGACCAGAGTCTAAATGGGTCCAGCTAAGCAATTTCTTGCTTTGGAAATGACATGAGAATGTGAGTGAGGAAGAATGGGAGCTTATTGGTGGCATCTAGGGCAATACTTCCTCCAGTTGGTTGGCAGAAAGTGGGTGGGACTGGATCTCACCATAGCTGGACTGTACAAATACTACCGTCACCTACAAACCATCCTTGTAGAAGGTCTTGGGCTATCTTGTGCTGGGTGGCAATGGAGGGACGGTGGTCCTAGTCTATTTTCTGTTGCTATACAGAATACCTGAGACTTGGTGATTGATTGGTTGATGGATTTATTGATTGATTGATTGATGGGGGGGTTGAGACAGGGTCTCCCTATGTAGTTCAGGGTGACCTTGCGCTCACTATGCAGCCTAGGCTGGCCTCAAATTCACAGCAGTCCTCTTGCCTCTGCCTCCTGTGTGCTGGAATTACAGTCCTGAGCCACCACACCTGCCAAATAGGTGATTTATGAAGGAAAGAAGTTCATTTTGGTTCATATTTCTGGAGGCTGAGAAGTCCCAGAACATGATGCTAGCAAAGGTCTTGGGTGGCTTCCTTTGTAGAAGAAAGCAGAAGGGCATCAGGCTCATGTAGAAGGAGAAGGGGCCCAAACTCTCACCATAGCTAACCAGCTCTCTAGAGAAAGCTATTAAACCATTTGTGAAGGCTCCGCCCCTCTCCAGCCCAGACACCTCCCAGTAGGCCCCGCTCCCAGCACTGCCCCTTTGAGGAATTGCACTTGAGTTTTGGTGGGAACACACCGTGCAGGGGCATCATCACCTTCGCTCTTCTTCCTTAATTTAAGAATGTCATGTGACAGGAAATACAACACATCTTTGTGAGAAGATAAATTTTGGAAAGTCTGGAGTTGAGCATGAATCTGTGTCTAAAGAACACTCCCTGCACGAGGCTCCCATTGTAACACTAGGAAGAGGACCTCTTTTTCGTGATAGGGAAAACCAAGTACAGTGTTGTATTTCCTGTTCTGGGTTTATTTTCACAAATCAGTATTCCTCCCCATATTGTGCTGGGAGGAACACACCCGTTCTGCCACACGAACAGTCTAGACACAGTCATACACATCATCTCAGGGAATATTCACGTTAACCCCGTGGAGTTGGGATTGCATCTTCATTTCACAGAGGTAGAAGCTTAGCTCGGAAAGGGTGTGGTTTCCCCAGAACACAAAGGGAGTAAGTGGCAGAGCTGAGACTGGAGCGCCCGTTGGTCTGGTGGCAAACCTCCCCCTTTGTCATCCTGCCTCACAGTTAGGGAGAGAACCTGATTGCTGATGTCTTATTATGAGATAAATATCTTCCCAAAATAAATACAGAATGATAAAAGTTAATGTAGAAGGCTGAACACGTGAGTGTGGTTTGTGGGGGAGAGAGATCCCTGATCCTGGGCCCTCAGGGCACTCGTCTCAACATGGGGCAGAGACAAAGCATCCTGGCTTTGGGGGAACCTCTCAAGAGCTCTGAGGTCTGAACACGAGAGATAGATTCATCGATTCTTTGTTTCAGGGCTGACCATACAACCTGTTTAACTAGGCTACTTTGGGAACTGAAAGGGGACATTACTAATAATCAGCTTTAGAACATTAGGCATAAAGTGGGACTGTTCTGGGCAAGTGGTCACCTACTTATGACCAAAATACAGGGAAGGTTTGGTGATTCTGCAGGCTTCCCAGAGAGGGCTCAAGGGGCAAGACTGTAGGACCCAGGTGAGGTGGAGCCCTGTTCTTCCTCCTTGCTCCACTCTGACCTTGGGTCTCTGCTTCCTCGTCTGCATAGCAGCCCTAAGGATGCCACCTGATCTGTTACCTGGTGTTACATAACAAATTGCCTCAAAACCTACCAGCCCGAAGCAACAGACATTGATTATTCCTCCTGGTGGGTCTAGAATCCCAGGATTGCTGTGGCTCAGGGACTGTCGTGCAGTTCAGTCAGGAGGCTGGCTGGGGATGCAGTTGACGAAAGGTTTTTCATAGAGCTGGTAAGTTAGTGCCGGCTATCGGCAGGAGACCTTGGCCTTCCAAGGCCCAGCAGCGCAGTCCCGAATGTCGACAGACAAGGACAGGGTTTGATATCCAGCAGTGCTGAGCACTCCTGCTGTCCCTGTAGGAGCTCAAGCCACCTTCACAACTGAGGGCCTGAAGACAAAGGTCAGCCGTGAGGCTTCCGAAGATAGAGGTCCTCCTTAGTGAGGCCCAGGTGGCCACAGAGGCCCCACCTCAGTTCATACCTTTCCAGCTATCATCCTGGAACCCTCTAGTGAGCACTGCCATCTCCCCTTTGGTGCTTGGAGCCATCCTGGCTGCTTTCCCTTTCGCTCAGGGAAACTGGGCCTCGGAAATGTAGCACGAGGCCTTCTCCAGAGGCTGTCCTCCAGCCCGCTCTGCTAGGTTCTGTCAAGGGCTTCAGAGCATTATGGGGTATCTGTGCCTGTTTGAACTCTTTCAGTGGTAAGCAATGGAAACTGGCACACATGAACAAAGAATTGGCTTACGACTGAAAACCTAGGGTTGGCTTTGTCCACAGCTCCCTGTTGGACCTCCAAAAGTTGTCACAATGTCACTGTCTCCATCAGCTTCTCTTTCCTGTTTTGGCACCATGTTAAGATAGACTGTTCCCTCAGAGTAGCAAGATTATTGCCAGACTGTGGTGACTCAGTACTCTCCTTTCACAAAAATCCTACCAAAATTTTCACTGTGTCTCATTGGACCACTTGGCTTAAACCTGGCTCACATGCCACCCTCTTGGGGATGGGGAAAAGATTGGCAAGCTCCTCACATCTGGTGGACCAGGCATGCCGAGGGTTGACTCCCCAGCAGGAAGAGTGAATGGATCTGGGTGGCAAGAAATAGGCATCTGTTATAGCATTACCAGTGCAGGTATTCAAGGCTCAGAGCAGGCATAAAACTTGGCCAAAGCTGGTAGCAGGTGAGTGATCAGAATCGTCCTCCCTGGCTCATTCATAGTAATGAAGAAAGATGTTATCACTGCCCCAGCTCCTAACCGTAAGTGATATGTGGCCATCCTAAGTGTCCACTTAAAACTCAAGGACATGACCAGTGGCTCTGGAAGTGACTGGGTTAAACCCCACTCGCTGGAGACAGTGGTTTGGGATGACTCACCAATGAGAGATAGAATTTCGATCTTTTTTCTCAGAAACCCTTTGTAGAACTTGGGCCCCTAGACAACAAAAGTGAGAGCTTTTGCTGTCAAAAAGTTCTTGTGACCTTGTCTTTAAACCTTTCAGTGCTGCTAAGTGTAAGATTTAAACACAGAATTCTTTCCCAGGTGTCATTTTTTAGTAGTTAAAAATCATCTGCTAAGGAGATGCAGAGTCGGTGCTCCTTCCTCCACAGGCCCTCATCTAGAAGGTTCCAGCTAAGAGTCTGACTCCTGTCTCCAAATACAGTAGAAGGCAGTGGATGGAGCCACACAGGGAAGTGGGAGGAGGGCCTCAAATGAAGATGAGAAACAAGCTCTCTCTTCAGATAAGGAGAAAGTCCAAGCTTTGAAGCAGAGTCTGTCAAGCTGGACGGATGTGGGAGGCACTTTCAGCCCTCCCTCAGAAGGTCGTGGAGCAGAGCAGGGAATCTGAGCCTCAAAGCCAAAGAAAGGTCTCTGCTTTTTATAAAGTCTGTTGAATTTTCTTCACAAGGGAGCTGCCAATTGGGACCCAGAGACGAGCACACTAGCTGCCAGCAAGGGGTTTCCTGGCCAGCTGCGAGGGCCCAGGCCACTTGGCTTGTGGTCACACAGCCATTTCCATCTGGACTGAGGAGGATCAATGAATCTTCCAGGTGGATGAGATTCCGTCCCAGCTCTTTATTTCTGGTTGGAAGCCTCACGCAGACCAGAGTCTGTTTCATGCCTTAATGCCAGGCATAAGACAGTTCCTTGCCTGGCAGAGACACTGTCTTGAGCTGCCGGCTTCTCTCTTCAGCTTGCATGGTACTAAGACAGAGGGTGGCTGTCCAGTTAGGTCCCTGGTAGGGTGTCCACCATCGCGATGGTCTCTGGGCCAGCTGGGGCTAGACATGTGCAGAGGTTGTAGAGTTGAGCTGACATGGATTGAAATCTTGGTTTCAGACAACTCATGGCCATTTTGACAAGTTACCCAAAGTTCTAGTGTTTTGTTTTACTTGACCGTACAGTGGGGGTTCTGGAACCTACCCCACAGTGCCAAGATTAAAATGGGCCAGATGTAAAGAACATACGGGGTTAGTATCCCTTATCAAAAAGGCTTGGTGCCAAAACTGTTTCAGATTTCAGGTTTTCAGATTTAGGATGCTCAGCCTGAACTCTTGAAATGTCTGTCCGTTCCCTCCCTCTTTAGCATTTCCTTACCACACAATCATCATAAAGTGAGCTCTCCAGCTCATTTTTAGAAGGACAGCAGGAGGCAACCTGGGAACACGTCATACTTGGCGTCACAGTGACAACTGCTGGCCTGGGAAGGATTTCCATTCCTCAGGGTCAGGGGGCCCTGCAGACTTCCCAGCATCCCCTGCTCTAGGTTAGCGGGGCACTCTGACGTTCTCTGGCTCATTAGGAATGCCATAACCACCCTTGCCTGTGAGACCGTCCACTTGGGTACAGCCCAGAAAGCTACTTTCCTCCCAAGAGAAGGAAGAGTTTCTTCGACTCTAGATCAGTGTGGTTTCCTGACCACCAGAATCCATATCAGCTGGACTGATTAGAAAAGCACACTCATGGCTACCTCTTACTGAGTCACAAACTCTGGGTGAGTCTCAGCAGTCTGCATTTTGAGGATCCTCCAGGTGACTGATGCACACCAAAGTCTAAGAACCATTGTGCTACAGGCTTGTGATCTGCCCCGGGCCCTTTGAAGACTCCTTCATGTACTAGAACCAGCAAGGGAGTGTGCACTCTGAGGTCAGACTGTCAGACCTGAGCTCTAGCTCTTTGGCAAAGTTGCTATGTGACCTTGAACAAGTTCCTTCATGCTCAGCGCGCCTCTGAATCCTTATTTGAAAAACAGAATCATCCTAACACTTACCTTGTATGTTGGTTGAGAAGCATAAATTGGTTCATCCTAGCAAAAGTGCTTAGGCCAGTGCCTGCCACATGGTCAGAGTTCAGTGCACATTAGCTCTATCACCTTCATTTTCAGGCAGTGCATTTGGGCTGAAGATCTTATTTTGATGGTGCTTTGAATAACGAGGTGCTTACATCTACCAGTTACTGTAGGTGTTAGAACAAAGAAAAGTCGAACAATAAGAACCATGGTGGCAGCCCCTATAGTAACTCTTTTAAACCTTTTTTTTTTTTTTTTTTTTTGGTGCTGGGGATCGAACTCAGGGCCTTGTGCTTACTAGGCAAGCACTCTAACCACTGAGCTAAATCCCCAGCCCTTTTAATCCATATAGCAAGATGCAGTAGGAATTACTCTGTATTTTACAGAAAGGTACTTGAGATACTACTTGGTAAATGGTAGAGCTAAGATTTGAACCTAAGTCACTTTGGGAAAAAAATCATTGAAAAATCACAAATTGAAGAGTTTCTAGGGTCCTGTTTTGTTCCCCCTGGGAAACTAAAGAGAAAAGTGGCATGAGCCTGCTATTCAAGGACCCTGCCAGTATTCCCTGGAGCCTGGTATGGGCAGTGGGAGAGCTGGCCTTCCTAATACGAACGAAGAGAAAACACTTAGGAATGATAATTAAATGAGTCCATGTGCAAGGGATGCGTAAGTGGATTAAAATCAATCCACTTATATGTAGTTAAGTAAGTATGCGAAGCCATGCTAGCTGCCTTCCTTCATGTTTCATGGATGGGATTCTTTGTTTTGAAAGACTCTAGTGAAGCAGACCCTATGAAGCAGCTCTGCCCTGCAGTGGATGTGGTGCAGAGGCAGAGAGGATGAGAGGTTTACAAGTCCTGGGAGGCCTTCTGCTCAGAGTCTGGCGCCAGGCTGGCGCGGCCACAGCTGAGGCACAGAAAGAGGAGGGAAGCTGTATGTTTCTGTGACCGTTTCTTCCGCCTATCATAGGCTGAGTTCCCTAAAATCAAATCCTGAGACAAGACATCTTGTAAAAAGTGATTTACTCAGAAATATTTCCAGGGGAAAGGGGAAGTAGAACTGGAAAGAGAAAGAGGCCAAGAGAGGATATGATATCAAACAAATCCTTAGCAGAGAGAAACAAGGTAGGAGACTAGCACAACCCAATGTATAGGTCATATTTAAGAGTATCTCTGTCAGGAACAAGGAGCTTGGTTAGGTGTCTCCCGGAGGAATGGGAATATCTAAATGCTGCCATCTGTCCAGGCAAAGAGTATTCAGCAGCTCACAAGCCATCCTCCAACAAAAGACATGGATACTAGCACTTGGGAAGCCAGTGTACGTGACCACAAATGGTGACAAGACCTGTGAGGATGCTGAGGGAGCTCTACCAGTGTGGAGACCCATCCCTACCATGCTTTGAGGGAGGTGATGTGGCCAGTATAACCATCTGAAGCAGGAGCAAAAGCCAGTATGGAAAGCAACACGTGAAAATATGTGTAAGAGAAGAAGAAAGAGTGAGCAAAGCTGTCCTATGTGAGAGACACGTGTAGAAAATGACATGTGGAAACACAGAAAATATTGATGAGTCAATTACCACTACATGGTCAGAGCCAAGGAATTCATACATACATCCAGTTTTCTCTCCCCAACAACTAAGGCAGCTCCTAACATATTGAGTTCACCAAGTGCAGAAACATACTGGGTCTTAGGCAATCTCATGACCCCATGACTCAGCCTTTTTTAAAGGACCAGAGAAAATCATTACATTTCCACAGATGACTCTAGCAAGATTAAACGTAAAACCTAGTCATTAAAATAAATGAAGGCAATGCTTACTATTTGTATGTACAAGTCCTTTTAAACAACTAGCTAATTATCTGAAAATTCTGAAACCAAATATAGAAGAAAACCACATATCCTGAAAAACAAAGTTCATCTCCCTATGTTGTCTTTAAACATATAAAAAGGATATATAGCTGTAGCTTTTAATTGTGTTAGTGGGTCTTTCTTCGCTTGATATTTCTGTAAAACTGTCTTGCAGTTGTTCTAATTGTATATTGAGCACTGAAGTTTTTGACATTGGGCTTTTCCTGGATATGTATGTAATCTGAACACCTAAAGATGTGGCCTGTGCTCCCTTCTCTGTCCTCATGGATGTTTTTAAAAGCTCGATTCCTCAGCTGGTACATGATTGTTACATCAGCTGCCAAGGCAATTAATTTATGTCTAGTTGCTACAGTTTAGATACAGAATGCCCTCTGAATGTCCATGTGTCCGCCTTAGTTCCCAGCCCATGGCACTGTTGGGAAGAAGTGGAACCTTTAAGAAATGTGGCCTAGTGCGAGGGCATTAGGTCACTGGGGCCATGCCCTTGAAGAAATGTTGAGACTCCAGCTCCTTCTTTTCTCTTTCTTTCTCTCTCTTTGCTTTCCTGACATCCATAAGGTGAGCAGCTTTGCCTCACCACACACTCTCTGCGATGAAGAACTGCCTCACTCACAAGCAGTGGACCAAACTAACCATGGACTAAACCCTCTGAAACTATAAGCCACACAGACTCTTTCCTCCTTTAAATTGATTAATTCAGGAGTTTTTTTCACAATGGTTGAAAGCTGACTAGCATGCAGATGTTTAACAAAAATGCTTGACGTGGCTAAGAATGTATTCTTATACCTCCATTCCTGGCATATGAGATGAGTTCAATTATATCTATTGAATAAATTTGTGACAGTGCACAAATCTGTCTTTGAGTCTGCTAGATAAAGTTCTGAATAAGGGGACTCTCAGCCACATTATGTACTTTACAAATGGTATTTTCTGGTATTATCATTTATAATAGCTTTTGACCTATACGTTTAAGTGATGAGCTAATTTCTCCCACTAAAATGAGTACCAGTATGACTCTGGTAGACCTTGCTTGCATCATTTAAAAAACTTATAAACTTTTTAGTTAGTTAAAAGGAAGTTAAAACTGGTAATAATATTGAATTATAAAATAGGACTTATGGGGTAGGACTAGGAGAACCGATGCTTGTCTTATTTAGGGACACCCAGTTCAGCCCCTTGTACATAGTTTGCCCAGCCACTCAGCATTCCTCTTACCAGTTGGTCTTTATCTCCCATGCAAGGATGGGCCTCCTCCATGGACCATGAACAGTATTGCAAAGGCAAATAGTCCAGTGAAGTGTGCCATGGCTACTTAACAGATAATTGCTGAATGAGAGAACGAACAAAGGAAAGTAAGAAGTAACAGAAAACATGCATGTTTTGTGCAGCATAATTATTCTATAAAAGCTGTTTCTTATTGAGGCCAAATAAGAAACCTGTATTGAATGAATAAGTGAGGGATGGGATTCCTACAGGGGCAGTGGCCCATGAGCACCATTATTGGAGGCATATGGTCTCTAGAGCTGATATTTCTGAGTCCCTGAACGGGGATCATGGTGAGTAGGGCATATGTCATGTGAGATTCCAGTCTGATGATTTACAGGCAAGGAGGACCATAATGGCACAGGTCCTCAGTCTTCACTGGAGTCAGGAACCAGAGAGACATTATTTTTCTCCTTCGACACACTGGGTCTGAATGCCTTAACCTCTGACTGGCAGTGGGTGCACTAGGCTTCAGGGCCGGTGTTCCACAGGCTATGCAGAATGTTTATCTCTAGTGGTTCAAAGTCCACATTCTACTTTAAATCCCATTCTGGAGGAGGGGTGGCCTGTAGTCTGCATCTTTAACAAGCCCACCAGAGGATTTTACCGTAGTCCAGCTCTTGGGGATTCTTGGCTTTGTACATATCAGAATCACCATGGTTGGTGTATACCAAGACTATATGCTTTGATTTAGTGGGACCACAGTGGGACTCCATTTGGATCTTTTTTACCAAGCTTCCCACAGGGCTGTCATCATCATTTCTCCAGCTATGTTATGCAGGTTAGAGAAGAGCCCTGTCTGGCGGTTCACAGGCTCATGCCAGGGTATAGGGCTGGGTAAGGGTACCATGCACTAGGTTTCAGCCCCTACCCTCAGACAGGTTTTGCGTGCAGTATACAACCAGCACAGCTGTACATGGAATCTCTGGCTCCTTGGTGGTTCCAGTGCACACTCCTGGTTAGGAATCAGATGAAGTGAAGAGCATTGGTTGTTAATAAACTTTGAAGGCTTTTGAGCAAAATTAAAGTCATATGTTAAGATTTGTGTGAAAGAAAAAAAAAAGATTTGTCTAGGGCAGCTTATGGAACAGATTGAGGAGAGGCTGACACAATCAACTTTAGAACATTTTCTTACCTAAGAAAGAATTCCCATGCCTCTTGGCTGCCACCCTAAATTCCTTATCTCCTCCCAGCCCAAGCAACTACTAATCTACTTTCTGTGTCTTTAGATTTGCCAATTCGGGACATTTCGTGTAATGGACTAGATTATGTGAAATGGAATAACTTTGTACTGACTTCTTTCACTTAGCATAATATTTTCAAGGTTTGTTCATGTTGTGGCATGTGTCAGCATTCATTCCTTCTCATGGGTGAATAATATTCCATTGTGCAGATATACCATGTTGCATTTATGTGGACATTGATTATGTGGGTATTGATGGATACTACATTAGTTCCCTCCGTGTTAAAATATGTTAATTTAGAGTCTTTTGTTCACTAAAGATTGTCTCCTCAAAAGCAGAGATTCCTTCTATCTGCATGTGTATCTCATCTGTTCTAGCTGATGTTTTGTAGATATTTGCTAGATGAATAAGTGAATGAATGTATAGCTGGATGATGCCTCAGTCTGCCCAAGGGAAACCTTGGGCATGTTCTCCATGTTTCTCTGAAGGTGGACTCCACAGGCCCTGAGGTCACTTTCGATGGTTTGAACAAGCAGTCAACAAATGACCCATCCTCTGCATTTCTGCTCAAGGATTCTTTGGCCCGCTTTGTTCAGAGAATACTCTGCTACCCTAGAGCAGGCATCGGAGGGAGCACTTGCTTGTGGGGCTTCATTCATTGGGAGGTCTGTTTGATCATAGTTATGCACTGTGTGTTCATTTTTGACCCAAGTGTGCCATTGCTTGTGTTTGTTCTGACTCCAGGACCATCATCTTAGCTGACCAGACACTCAGGTAAGAATCATGCAGATGTGCAACATGGAGGAATGTAGTGTGACAGCTGAAGTCTGTAATGTAACGTGTTCAAAGAAGAAGTCTTTCCCCCCTACCCACATGTATTCAAAACCCTACGTCATGTTCTATAGGAAGATTGGGACTAGGAGTGAGAGGGGGGCTAGGTCGGAGGACAGAAGTTAACATTTAAAGAGAACATGCAGGGAAGCAGTTGTAAGCACAGGCTTTAGGAAGGAATGTGCCCACTCTGAGCCTGGCTCAATCATTTGCCAGCTGGGAAACCCAAAGCAAGTGATAGGACTTCTTTACATTCCAGCTTCCTCCTTGTAAAATGGGAATAAAAAAAGAGGACTTACTGTATGAAGTTCTCAGCTAATGGGTTTGAAACACCGCCTGGCAGTTAGTAAACCCTTAGTGAGTAGGGAGCATCCTGGTGCTCCATCCTATGTCTGTCATCCGTGGCAGTGCAGCAGTAGTCTTATTGGCAGGCGTCAGAACTTCATGATAGGTGAGAAAATTGAGGCTTGTAGGAAGGATGGTAAGTTTGCATGACGGTACATGTCTGCTACATATCTGAGCAGTAATCAAAGTTTGGATGCTAATGCTAAAGTCTGTGCCCTTTCTAAGCTGCGAGTCCATGTGTCTTTCTCCACTAACAGGCATTTTGTGAGCCCAGTGCCAAAGGACGCTCCTCTGGGAATAGGAATCCTCTAGTGAAGCTCATGCTGAGTTATTATTAAATGGGGCTAGTGAAGTATTTTGGGGAATAAATCCTCTTTCTGTTAACTCTGGGCCAGGTAACAAGGAACTTTGTTCCTCTCTTACTCCTCCTGCTTAGGAAATTTGACATAAAGCACTTAGCAAGTTTACCTGAATTCTAAATCAACTAAGTGAGTTAATGTGGAGGCCTCTCCTCCAGCTCACAGGGGTCACCAGAAAGGGTCTGAGAGGAGTAGCACCAAACTGACAGCCAGACACCGGGATCTGAGGGTCATCTTCACTTTCACAAACACACCTGGAGGCTGGAAAATGAGAAGTAAAACTTCACAGTCCACCTGACACAAACAGTAAGCCCATTATAGACCTTGCAGATTCTTTGTTCCCAAAGAACACTGCATTGGTGGTCAAGTACGGCTCTCTTCCAGCTGAAATTGAGTGTTCATATGAATGGGAGGAAGGAGGCTGGAGGCCAGAGAGGCTCACTAACTTCATTATTTGATTCTTCCAACCACTGCATGTTACAAAGAAGGCTGGAACCTGGCTCTCCTGGCCAAGCTCCCAGGGCTGGGACAGCCCAGGTATGTCTGGAAAACAGAAGGGATCTGCCAAGGCAAGCATCCCTTATGCCAGGCAGACCAGCAAATGAGCTGCTTCTTACATTCAGTCCCTTTAACTGAATCTTCCATGAGCCAAGGATCATTCATTTAATAAGTGTAAACTCAGGGACTACTAAGTACCAAGCGCTGAAAATACAGAAGCACATGTGCACAAACCAATGTGATTTTCATCATAGTGTTCTTAAAAAATATTAACGATTTCCCAATCCCAAGAGTAATGTGTGTTGGGAGAAAATTGAAATTGAATTACCTATCATCTCCAGGGAGGGACCCTGGTAGTATTTTATGGTATTGGCTGTCATTTCCTAGCCAAGGAAAATGGGACTGGGAAAAAGGCCAGTTAGTGAATCCTCTTAAACTAAGGTCCAAGATTTCATGGTCAAAATGTTTTTAAAGGTTTTGATTGGGACGCTGCTTGAAAAATGAAACTAGAAACTTGCAAAAAAAAAAATTCACTTTATCCCATGTTTAATAGCACTTGTAACAACACTGTAACTACAACTGTCAAAGATATTTTAGACCCTGGGTAAACGTTTATTGCTTTATTAGTGTCTTTAAAATAATTGTGCCCAGCTAGGTATGATGCACACACCTGTAGTCCCAGCATTCTGGGAGGATGAGACCGAAGGAGCCCGCTCTGGGCAACTGAGTGACCTAGCAGGACCCTGTCTCAAAATTTTAAAAAGGGATAGGGATAAAAGTCAGTGCAAAGAGCCTGAGTTCAATCCCCAGAACTGAAACAAACAAGCTAACAAACAAAAAAACTGTTCTGATTTCTAAAACAAAACTGGGTAGACAGTTTGGGGTGTGAAATTTCCTACTATATTGTAGTTGGCCTCCCGTTTTAAAGTACAATCACAGAAGTATTGGTTTTACAGTGGCTTATTTTCCCCCAAGACTTCCATTGATTTTTTTTTTTTTAGTGTAAACCTTTGTCTTCTGAAGCATCTTATTACAGTTTTATCATCCAGGATGATTTTGACTTCTTTGCAACTTAACTGAGGTAATTCTGCTAGATCCAGATTGACAGCAGCTTTGCGAAGGTTTCACCAGTTTTCCAACATTCCTTTTGTGAAAGCCTTCATCTTCTGCAGAAGGTTTTGGTTTCACTCTGTCAGATTTGTACTCTGTTTGAATCAGATAATCAGATTCTACACTCCTGGCAGTCAGGGATGCTGGATGGGTAGTTTGTTCACTGGTCCACATTTTCAGTCAGCTGAGAGTCTTACAATCATGAGCTTTGCGTAAGTGTGTTAAAGTTCTCTAAAGTAAGGAATGATTGAAACGTGGAAGAACCAGGACAAAGGCAAAGCTTAGTCCTTTCAGTCTCTCCCACATACCTCCTGGCAGGTACCAAGTGTATGGCCGAGGTAAAAAAACAACCCTCCATCAAAATACAACCCACTAACATGATTCCTGAAGCAAGGGGAAAGCTAAGTTTCATCCACATCTTCTGAGAATTGATTTTTCATTAAATTTATTTTTTAAATTGAATTTTTTTTAATTAAAATATTTTAAATTCTGGGTTTCTCTGTGACTATAGGGTACCTGCCTGACTGCCAGGTAGCTATGTGGCTCCATAGTGACCCTGTTTTTTAAGATTATGCTTTGGACATGACCTAAAACCAGGAGAATAAAGAGGTACCAGTGTTGAGCTAAAGTGTTCTCCTAATAGGGGAGAGCTGTGTGAATTTTATAAGCTGCACCTAGGACAGTTTTCTCTTTTTTAGTATGGATTTAAGCAAAATTAATAAACCTAGGCATATTATCTTTGTTTCTCTCCATTGCCCCCCCACCCCCGGGAGCAAATGCCCAGCGCTTCCAGTGGCTGTGGGTACCAGGAGCCTCCCCTGTGCAGAGTGTTAGTCTGGGGTGAGGTTTCCCAGAGGCAGCATCTGAGATGGGGATTCTTGTGCAAGTGGTTTATTTAGGAAGTGACCTTGGAGAAGAGGCATAAATGAAGCCAGACAGGGTAGAGGAAGTTGCTAAACAGGAATGCAGACTGAGCTGGCATCTGCCTCAGCCCAGGCCTGTGGGGAGCTCTGGATCATGAGCTGTCCACCTCGAGACAAAAGGAGTGCATTTTGGTACCCATGTCAGTTGTGCGTGCTTGGGAGAGTGTTACAACTCCCAGGCAGGATGACGCCCCTGCAGCTGGGCCATGTTGACCCTGTCTAGGAAAGGACTCTGGGAAGGACCAGCTCCATCTATAAGGGTGCCAGAGCCTGTGCTCTGCTCTGCCTGCCTCCTTGACAATCGCAGCTGGGGTTGGAGAGAGGGGCTTGGGACTGAGGACTTTTGTTCATGGCTGCTTCCATGGCCATAGGAGGGCTGAGTGGGCTCTGACCACAGCAAGAGGGTGAGCTGTGAGATCCTTTCCCGTAGCATCACCCCTGGAGCAGTTGAAGTATGAACCACTTGCTCAGCTCTCTTGCTTCTCAGCATGTCTTTGGTTTTCACTCTTTTTGTTCATCTCATTAAGATCTAACTGAAATTTTGGAATCTTTATTTGACTGAGTTGGATGGAAGAGGAACTTGGAATAAGGAAATAGTTGTTGGTGTAATGTTATTTTCTGGCATTTTAGAATTGACAGAAATAAAGCAATTCAGCAGTTCTTAAAAAATGAAAATTTCCCTTAGGTCAAAGGTAAGTAAACTGAGGTTCCATCAAATTCTAGAACAAAATTTGAAGCCACAGTTATTCCTTCATACATATGCAAAAACTAAGGGAGTCTCTTCAGGGCAATAAATCTTTATGTCAAGAGCAGATAGACCTTTGACTTAAATTGTAAAGTCTCTCTCTTGATTTGAAAGGGATTGAACATTGTAAGGGGAGTGGGGAAATGGGTTCATTAAACTTGAGATGGGTGTGTGTTCAAGCATGTGTATGTGCACTCACCCATGCATGTAAATGCTGGGACGCTTGAGAGTAATTATACCAGGATGACAGACATAAACCAGGATGGTCCCAGGGAAAGCAAGAGAGCTAAGGTCCCCCTAGACTTGGCTCACTACCTCTGATGACTACGGGCCAGTTAACTAGGAGTTAGGGCAGCTTCTTCGTGGGTTCTTTGTGGGTATTGCTTCCGGCAGAAGTAGCTGGGGAAGAAGATGGTGGCAAGAGGCTCTCCACAGCGAATCGTTGCTGCCTGTCTTTGAGTGATGCAGGCCTTGACATAGCATTTGAGAAGTTCTCTGATTTTCCTTCCTGACATTCGTAGTGCCTGTTCTCTGAGTCCCAAGGACAGCTGTCACATTTGTAGCCACACATGTCTGTCCCTGAAGAGAGTTTTACCTCTTCTGAGCTGTGAGCCCTATAAGGAAGAAGACTGCTGTCTTTCACAGCTGTGTCCTTGGTGCTAAATGTGGGGTATAAAATGATGCTCAAGGTCCATTCTGAATTCTGGGCCATTTCCGTAGCATATATGTGAATTTACCACTACGAATTTTTTGGCGGGGGGTGTGGAGAAAGAAACTCTTATAGTCTTGACAGTGAGGACAAGTTAAACAGCTATATGGAAAGGATGCTAATGAGTGTGTGCCCTGGGACAGGAGTGTGAGACAACACAGAAGGGTGTGGGCTAAAATGGAAGCCAAGATTAGGATTTTGGACTTCATTCTGTTTGCACTGGGAGAGAGAGATTTTTTAATTTTTATTTTTTACTAGTACGTGTTTATAGTACATAATGATTGCATTCCTCATGGCAAGTTGGTATGTGTACATAACACACATCTCAAATATTTTTTCATCCTCTCTCCCTCCCCTCTTTTCCTCCTTCCCTCCATCTCTTGATCCCCTTTCCGTTTGCGAAAGATCTGTTTTCCTGTTTCCCAATTATCTATCTTTTATTTTTCTCTTTATTTATATTTTCTATTATATTATAGTTTCTCTTCTATGAGAAATATTTAAGCATGTATGTTTGATTTATTTCATTTAAAATTGTGGTCTTAAGGTACATCTATGGTCCTACAAATGACTCTAGTTTATCCTTCTTTATGGCAGAGTAGTACGTAATTCTGTATAAATACCACATTTTCTTTATCCATTCATGGACATACAGTCCACTTCCAGAGAGGAATATTTTAAGAAAATTCCTCGGGCGGCATATAAAATGAACTGAAGAAGAGCAAGCTCGTATTCGTGGTTCCCAAGTGTCATTTAAGAGCAGAAAGACTTCTTTCATGAACATTTATTGAAAATGCTAATTCCAGGTCCCACAATCTCTGCATATGCCACTAGTCATCTGGGATGTGGCCCAGGAGTCTGAATTTTAAAAGATGTTCCTGCCATTAGGATTGTAAAGAGCAATGCCGTAGGGCCATCTAAGCCATTTGGAGTTCAAATCTCACCACAAATTGCTGGATGCTGGATGTGGAGCTACAGAATTTGTTTTCCCTGCTGGGTTTCAGTCTTCCTTTGGTCTGTTCATCCCTTTTGGAATGGGAATGTTTATCCTGTGCTATTTTATGTCAGCAGTGTTTAACTTTCAGTTTTATTTTTACAGAGGCTCGTAGCTAAGAGTTTTCCTTAAGGCTCAGAGGAAACCTTGGACTTGTACTTTTTAGTAGCGCGGGAACTATTAGGATTTTGGCAACTCTTAGAGATGGACTAAATGCATTTTTCATGAAGAGAAATGCATGAGTCTTTTGTTATGTTTTGTATTTAGATATCCCCCGCAAAGCCTCATGTGTTCATAGGTGGGGCTCTGGGGAGGTCATTGAATCATGGGGGCATTACACTTATCAGTGAATTAGTACACTGATGAGTTAGTAGCTAAATGTGTTAGGAAGTGGGACCTGGTCAGAAGAGATGGGTCACTGAGGGTGTGGCCTGGAAGAGGTAGATCTCTCTCCTTGGCTCCTTCTTTTACACTGTGCTTCCTGGACACCATGACACGAGCAACTTTTCCTCCACCATGCTGTCTTGCCTTGGAGCCAACAGACTATGGACATAAACATGAGGCAAAAGAAACCCCTCCTCCAATAGAACAGGTGGGGTAAAGTAGGATACGTATTCCCAGGGTGACGCTAATGCAGGTGATTTTGTGTGTCCGGATGAGGAATGCTGGCTAAGGGGATGGCAAGCCATTAGGAAACTTGTAATCATTGAGATCAATAATTTCCAAATTGGGTGCTGAAAAGATACACTACTTTCCTCTTATATTTATCTTCTGTCTTTTGTTCAGTTATATTTTTTGTTAGTTTCAGGTTTTGGTGTTTAACAGAATAAAATACGTAAGTCGTCAAATGCTCAGTTCAATGAATTTTCACCAAATAATCACATGTGTGTAGCCAGTACTCAAACGAAGAAAGAGAACATTCCCAGCACCCAGGGACCTCCTTCTGCTATGGCCTCTCCAATTACTGTCTTGACTTTTAATCTCTTAGATTAGTTATTATATTTTGGCACTTGTAGTTTTTTGTTTGGTTACGTTCATAATCTATTAAAATAGTAAGACATGTATATAATTTACATAGATATATTGTGACAAATGCATTTTTTTTTGCCGATAGGCTGATCAATCAAAAAAATTTCACCCTGTCAGTTCAAAGGACCGGAATGTTCTGAGCTGAGATCTGGGTCTTGGAAATTGGAGGAGGGAGCATGGACAGCATGTCAGTGTCAGGATGCATGAGGTGGATCTTCTGGGCTGCCATTGTCATTGGCTGTGCTCGTTCTGTAGAAAGTCTCCACGGAGGAGGCAGGAGACAGGCTTCAGAGTTAGCCGACTCTGACCCAAATTCTTTCTGGCTTTGCCCTCATCAGCTGAATGATCTTAGGGAAGTCACAGGACCTCACTGAACATCACTGCCCTGGTGTTGGGTGCAAGGTAGACACTCAGCAAGTATTTGTTCTGTTCTATACCTTTTCTTTTTCTAAAATCTGCAAATATACTATCTCTGCTTAGAAGTTTTGATCTGGCCGTATTGACGCAGAAATGCCCTGTAGGTTATAAGAGCCGTTCCTTTGACTTGGTTGATAAACGCGTGAGGGTGGGAAGACAGCAGCTCCCCGTGGTGTGTGCTCAGGTTCTCTGGACTCAGTGTCAGAGTCCAGCCCAAAGTAGACACAGTGGTAGCCACCCCTTACCCTGGTACTCATACCCACCCTGGGGAGACTTGCAGGTAGGCAGCTCAGCCTCACTGCTGTAGAAAGAAGTGAGGCCATGGAAAGAAGCTCTCCTTTACTTAGTGTGATATTCTTGGAATTTATCTTTCTTAAACTAGCAAGATCTTGAGAGGCAGGATTAGGAGGTAGGCTTGGGAGAAAGGGCCAGAAAGATGACTCACTTGCCTTTTTTTTAGAACCTTAGGAAGCTTGCCCACCCACATGGGCCATCCCCACGGCCCAGCCAGTTTACCAGGCCAGTTCAAGGTTTTGGACCCAAAGTATTAGCTCAGAATGAACAGTGGTTTGACCTATCCACTTGTCTTCTTAGAGAATCATGGGAAGGTAGGCAGCCCACCATTGCCCCAGTGACTGCTGTCAGAACTGCTCTGAAGGATGTGATAGCCTCACCGAATCACTTGACACACCTGTCTTCCATGCAGCTGCCCATCTGTTGGTGGTTTCTCTCTTTTAGGAGGAGATGGGCATCTCTTGTGAACTGCTGGAATCAGACTTCCTCAAATGCAGCGTGGGATTTCCTTTCATGAGGTCAAAGTCAAAGGTAAGGAGCAGAGAGGGGCACCTTCTTGGTCACAGGGTCCCAGCCCTTCCCATCAGCCATTTAACCAGCAGCTGCCCCCCCCAACCTCTGCATACTACTGTGGCTGCAGCAGCCACTGAAACCCTACATGCTTCTGTCGCTGGAGCCTGAATTCACATGGTTTTGCTCTTTGATGCACATGATGTTCCCTGTTATGGTTAATCTTGATTGTCAACTCGATTGGCCTGAGAGACACCAAGAGATTAGTAAAGCACACTTCTGGATATGTCTGGGTAGATCACTGAGGGGGCCATGACCTCACTACATCTGGTCCCTGGTCCCCCTCTGGTTCTTCCCCTGCTCTCTGCCTCCCGGCTGCCATGAATTGAATAGTTTTCCTCTGCCACTCCACCATGATGTTTCTACCTTGAAGCCAACTGTCCATGGGCTGAAACCTCTGCAACCATGAACCAAAATAAACCTTTTCTCCTTTAAATCAATTTTCTCAGGTATTTGGTCACAGTAACAAAAAGCTGACTAAAACATCCCTTAAATGGGGAGGTTATGTCACATATTCCTTTATAAAGCAGCATTTGATTGGCCTTCCTAAACTGTCTTGTTCTGGGACATTCCGTGCAAGAACACCGGAGGAGATGTGGTCTGAACTAGTGATCCACAACTCTGACTGTCAAACTCTCCTGGACACTCAGAATTTTCTGGAAACTTCCTCAAAATTCTCAAAAATAAATAGCTGTATGCCACTTGTTTTTGAAATTAAGTAAAAGAAATTACAATGACTTTGGTGTTTATACAAAGTTCAAACAATAATGTGTAGTACCACATACCCAGACATTCGTGGAGCATTTAGTGTGTGCTGTGGTTATAAGGAGATAAAATATGGTTAGAAGATTGGCTTTGGGAGGCAAAATTATAAACGAAAAGACCAGGTCTGCCTTTTGTAATGGAAGCTATTTGCCTGGTGAGATTTAAAGGAAAATTAATCTCTATTGTCTGCCTTTTTTCTACTTAAAAAAGTAAAATCTTCCTCCTTCTCTCCTTCCTATGTCATAGAATCAGATCATTTTAATCGCTCAGCCTTTTTAGTCCTGGTACCCAGAGGTTGTTTTGAAAACCAATTGTAAGAACATTCTAGTGAGATAGAAGATTTGCTCAATTCTTAGCAAATCACTCAAATCTGTCAGCCCATTGAAGGTACCTGCTCCATACCACAGCAGCTGTTATGTCCATAATTCCTCAGCCTGTCCACATTCCTCTTGTCCACATTCACCCCAGGAAAAGGGAAACCTTGAGAAGGGGTTGCCCTTAGGAAATGGATCACACATACCTGACAGAGGACAGGTCATGTCCCATTAGGCTCCAAGTGGATAAGGCTGTGAATGAAGGATGAAGGCCCTGAACCATGGACAGCTGTGCCTATAGTAAAGCATTGTAGTACCTCCACCCACACATTTAAGTGTAATATTTTGAGTCATAGAAAATAGACTTGATTAAAAACTTTAACAGTTGCCATTTCATTTCAAAGTCTACCCTGTTTCTCAAATGAAACCCAGGATGTGTCTTACTATCTTTGGTGGCATGTTGAATTTTACTGAAATTTATTAACCATTAAAATAATCATGCAACCAACAGAAGTACGAATATTACAATGTTGGGGGTTTTTTCCGATGGCAATGCCACTACTTTCCTGCCGCATATAGCTGTCAATACCTGTAGCAAATAGAGACATGGGAGTAGAGGGTGAGAAAGCCCAGCAAGTTACCCAGAAGGGGCAGGGCCCCCATCTGCCACCCAGCTCACTTTCCCCATCCTTCAGACCTGGAGTCATCAGGCTCTGGACTATCTATCTGCAAAGCCTCGTGACTATACTGTTGGCTCACTTTGGTTGGCTGTATACTTCTGTCACTCATGGGTCAACCTGCTTGGTTTCAGGCCTTCATCTCTGACTTTGAGTTCTTGCCAAGTCATTCGCCCCTCACCGCAGAGCTTTATCTTTAGTGTGTTTGCCTCAGATCTTCTGCTACTTCTTGACTCTCCTCTTCTTTGTGTCCTCCAGCCCTACTTCCTGCCAGACTCTGTGCCCCACCTTCCCTATAAACTAAAAGAAATCAACTACAACAGAAATTTCTGTCTAGAAAGGGATGTCCATGTGTCACTCTTGTGTAGCATTCATTCTGTAGAATCTACTGTTGCAAAATCAGACCATTGCCTAGAATTTGTCATAATGGAATCCAAATTATTTAGATATATTAAATAAATCATAGACTCGGAACTTGATGAATTTTAAGAATTATTTTTTCTGGCCTCCTTTTTTTACTTAAATGCAAAGAGATTAAGTATCTTGGCCAAGGTCACATACTTCGTGGTAAATTCTGGTTCTACATCACTCTCCCCAAGGGTTCCTCTCATGTTCCCTTACATGCCTGACATATATATGATTAAAAATATTTGTTTAGGGCACTGTTCCCAAAATCACAGGGTGCTCACCACTGAGATTCATGCACTAAAAAGGTTTTAGGTGCTTTATGAGATTATTTTGAGTGATACATGGACACAGCACTAAACAACATTGACTTTAATAGAAAGAAAATTATTACCTTTTGCTTAAGTCACTCAGACTTCTATAACAAACTATCATTAGACCACATGGCCTAAAAAATAGACATTTTTCAGAGTTATGAAGGCCAAGGAGTCGGGAGTCTAGGTGTGGCAGATGAGGTTTCTGACAAGGGCTATCTTCCTGGTTTGCAGACAGCTACTTTTTCTATGTGTGTTCACATGGCCTTTCCTTGGTTGTGTATATAGAGAGAGTAATATCTCTGTCTTTCCTTTTTAGGAAGTCAATAATCCCATCATGATGGCCCCACCCTCACAATCTCATGCAAACCTAATTACCTCCCAAAGGTCCCACTCCAGATATCGGCAGTTCAAGTGTCAATGTATGAAGGAGGGGGGCAGAAACACTTAGCCCATAACTCTTCAGCACTCTTATCAGTTCTAACCAAGGCTGTGGAAAGTCTCCAGTAGTGATGGCATATCTTTAACACCTCCCTTCCACCTGCCAGTCTCACTTTTTAACAAAGATAGAGTGGACTTTAGGCTCAGAGGCTTCAGTAGCTTACAGAATTTAACATTGTTTGTTTATTACTACCTTTAGGGCAAGTGGTTCTGGATTCCCATCTATGATGTGACATAGATTGTTCTTTTAAAATAATCTTTAAACGAGTGAGGCAACAAAAATATGAAGTAAATATCACAGCTGGCATAATATACAGATGTGGCAAAATTGGGAAGATGATGCAAGTGAAATTTAGAATGTCTGGTTTAAGAGTTCAAATATGTCACTTCCTAAGATGACAAAGGACTTGGTTTTGCTGTGAAAGCTGTGTCTTTGGTATGACAATCAGAAAGATATGCATAAAAAATGAAGTTTCTCATGTGGATGAGCTTCCCGGGGTCATAAAATGCAGAATGTTATAGCCAATGCAGCTTAAGTGTGGAATGCTTACTGGAGCCAAAAGCCACTTTCTTTTTCCCTAGTATGATTTCAGTGTGATCTTTGATACAAGCCACCTGTCTGGGGAAGAGGAAGTTCTCAGCTTCATTGTTACTGCTCAGAGGTAAGGGGGACCCAGACATTTTTGTCACAGATAAATGATTTACGGGTCTAGGAAAGGATGTGCTCTGGTCATGTTTTGACGATTCCCAGAATGCTGAAGAATGAGGGACACTTACTCAGTGATAAAATCCCAACTTCTAAATGGGATCAGATCTTTTGGGGATGGTGATTGTCTAGTTCTGCTTGCATAGCCATCTCTTCTGATTGCACCGGGAGGGGCTGGGAGTCAACTAGTTGGAGGTAATGATTCCACAGCTGAAGAGACAGGACAGGAAGTGAAGTTGTTCTAGTCCAAGGTCAGTTCCTGCTCAGCCATGTTTCCTAGAGCAGACAGATGTCCTCTTTGGGTTTTCAGCCTGGGTTAGCCACTTCCCAGGGATATGCAGCTGCATCTCTTAATGGAGAGGAGAAGGGTACCTGCTGTGAGGTTCTGACCAGGCTGGCTGATAGAGCCCCAGCAAGCTCACCATTGCTGGGCACACTCTTCAGTGTGCTCTCTCTGTCCTTCAGCACCCAGGGCAGCCACTACCCGGGGGAAGGAACATGACATGATGCCGTGGAGAGGATTTCTCTTGTCAGAAAGAGGAAACGGCCTGCTTCCCACCCTCATTCATGGCTTATCAGGGAGTCAGAGAGGGCGATGAAAGCTCCGTCTGTTAGAGTACCCTGTCTAAATCCAGTGGTGCTGTGGTTGTAGGTGCACACTGACATCATCTGAGGGACTTTAAAACATCCTGAGGCTTGGTCCATGCCCCACCCCCAGTGTCCTGAGATTCTGCCCTAATTGGTCTGGGGGTCAGCACTGGGCACTAAGATTTTTGCAAAGGCTCATCGCGTGACTCTGATGTGATGACAGCTGCCATCCGTGCTCCCTTACACTGTGCTGGGCACATTGTCACTCGATAAGCTTCTGTTACACACCTGCTATTGACAGTTGCAGTATGGGCCACATAAGAAAATGCTAGTGACCTAGTAAATTCAAGAATATCCCCTTCTGTACATTAATATTGTTTCACAGCCTCAGAGGAGACCTAATATTTATAGTTGAAATAACTACATATAGGAATTTCTAATTCCTTGAATCACAAATGTGAAGGAGATCACATTATCTTTTAAACACACACTGGAATATTTCAGGCACTCGCTTCTTTCCAGACCTTGGTGCAAATCTGGCCTTCCTGCCCCAGAGGCACTCACAGCACTGACTCCCTGCTACATTGGTCAAATCCTTAAAGCTCCTTATCTTGAAAGCCACAGTTAAACTATCAGTTGTAATTCCACCACCACCCTTTGAAGGTCTCTTGCCTGCTTGTAGATTTAGGAGGTCATAACACTGAGACTAAACAGTGTCTCAAGATCTTTCCTCTCAGTGGCCAGGAGCCTGGCTTTGGAGACCACTGGAAAGCATCCCAGCACGTGGGTGTGCAGGGTGGTGGAAGCCTTTTGATGTTTGCCCCTTTTATCTCAAGTGCTCAACTTGCCTTGCTTCCCAGCCGTTACTTGATAACAGATGAGACCACTGAGCCTGAGCTGCCAGCAGCCACAGGTGGCTAGACAGAGGGCAGACAAGGGATGGCTCTTCCATCAGGAGCTGATTACCCAGGCCTGGCAGGATGCTGGGGTTGGAGACAGGAGGGAAGGCCAGGGTGATGCCGTCCTATTGGCCAGGGGTTCACCCATGTCATGATTTCTGGGCTTTGACCTCCCTCCCCATTGGAAAGGAAGGGTAAGGAAGTTAGGCTGGGCGGGCACCTGGCCCTGGTGTTGCACTGATGTCATCCCACTGCAGGGGTAATGACCATGACCTTACAGGGTCAGAGACACCCAGCACTATTGTTTTAGAACAATAGGAGAGAAGAGAAGGGATGTGAGAGCTATTTAAGTACTGTTGCCATTTAGCACTTGCTGGGTGGGAGAGGAAGGCAGTGGGGTGGCGGGAGGGCGCAGAGCAGGCGGGAGCTGAGCAGGTGCTCTGGGCGCAGCGTGGCGGGCGGGGGTGAACAGTGTCTGAGCCTCAGCAGATCTGAGGAACTCTTCCTTTCCAACCCTGAAGAGTGAACTTGGCGTCAGGAGAAGGACTCACAGTGGAAAAAGACGAGGTTTGGAGTCTGATGGAGCTGGCTGGAATCTCAGCTTGCAGGAGGGCCATGACCTGTCTGAGCTGCTTTTCACCTGTCAGCTGTGGTCTTGCCTGTCCCCTGGGTTTACTGTGAAGTTGCTGCAAGCTTGTACTGATAAGCGCCCAGCATAGTGCCTGCACATAGAAGCCACCCAACAGCACCAGGTTCTTGGGTTCCCCTTTCTAGAAAGACCCCACAAGAATCCCCATTCTCTGCTTTTTCCCCCAAGGGAGAGGGTGCCTTGGTGAGAAATGCTGCCCCCAGAGTCTATGGCAAGAGTGTCTGGGAGATTTATCATGCCACGTTAGCCATAGTCTCTCAGTTAGCTGTCCATGGGTGGCGAGTGAACTTTCCAAGTAGTGAATACCTGCTGAGGCCTAGCAACCCCCTTCCTGGCTGCACTGGCCCACTGTTCTTGGAACAAGCCCTTAGAGAAGTAGCATCCATAATAGG
The DNA here is from genome assembly GCA_004026905.1 of Hystrix cristata. Taxonomy (NCBI): domain Eukaryota; kingdom Metazoa; phylum Chordata; class Mammalia; order Rodentia; family Hystricidae; genus Hystrix; species Hystrix cristata. Next base: position 131,163 of record PVJO010000972.1, read on the forward strand.
TGCTTCACCTATGACCCCACAGCACCATTGCATGACTTCCAACTCTCAGTTCTTGCTTCCCTTCCGAGGTTTGCTCTGGTCACAGCTCTCTCACTTGCAACACAGGGAGAGAACTCATGTCCCCTCTTTCCCCCTGCTGCAGCAGCTCTCTAGAGTTAGTGGACAAAGGCCCAGCTCCCGTGGCCTTGGTTAGGAAGGCTGAGGTATTATGCCATATGGGGTGAGTTTAGATGAACCACTTCTCGGTAGAGTTTCTTGTGATGCTGAGCCCCAGCTGCCTCCCGCTCTGGGCTCCCAGATAATAGGTCTTGGTTGGCTTTTTCCTTTCTCAGTCTTCCTCTCCACTCCTTGGGCCATCTCCCAAATAACTTACTTGTCCCCACATCCTTGTGAGTGAAACACAAGTAAGACACAACTAAGACCTGCTATGCCTCTGCACAAGCAACTCTTGTACCAAAAGTGGAACCAAGGACAGATCAGCAGAGTACAAAGACTCACTATAGTGAGGGAGAGCCAGCCTACTGTTGGACAGCTCGTCTGGGCCCAGTTACTCCATTTTCTGTCCCCACACAGTGGCAACGTGGAACGCCCTGAAGCCCTGCTCGACAACACTCTCATACTCACGGTGCCTCTGGTGCACGAAGTGGACACATCCATCACTGGGTGAGTAGCCCAGTCCAGGCCTGGGTGGCCACAGGGGTGCCCTCCAGTTGAATGCTGTGCTCTTTTGTGTTTGTGTGTGTTGCCAGGCAGGAGCAGTGGCCCTGCCGTTCCTTTCCTTCCAGCCTTGAGAAGCAGGACAAAGCCCCAGCTATAGTGACTTGTACCCTGCTCTTTCTGTTTTCTTCTCTGTCCTAGCCACCATGCATCATGCTTCTGGTGACACCAGAAGTTTGACAACACATTTAAACCCCATAATTTCTTGGACATTCTGTACACCTTTATATGCATCTGTTCTCACCTTACCCCATCATAACGCCATAATGGTGGCTGGCAGTGTGATTCTTTTTTTTTTTTTTTTTTTTTTTTGGTGCCGGGGATCAAACTCAGGGCCTTGTGCTTGCAAGGCAAGCACTCTAATCACTGAGCTAAATCCCCAGCCCTTGAGCTAAATCCCCAGCCCTGGCAGTGTGATTCTTGATTAAAATTGCTGCCAGAGGTTATTGCCAGTTGTGTCCCATGGGAGGGCTCACAGGTGGGCTACCCTTCCGATTAGCCTCACAGTTGATGCTGGCTTTAGGGTTACTTCCTTCTGCAGAGCCACAGATGGTTCTGCCTGTGTCTGTGATGACCCAGAATGGTTAGGGAGCTATCAGGACGGCCACACCATCTGTACAGATGAAGACCACAGCCAGTCAGTGCTGCTTGGTGTTATTGGAAAGCAGGGCTGCAGGCGGTGGTCTGCAGGGAACCCAAACAACCCAGCTCAGTTTTCAGCCAAAGCCCAGGTTAGAAAAAGGAGAACTCAGTTTCCGCTCCCAGCTTCCTCAAACAGAGTACATACCTCTTTGATAGTGCAAAACACTTTTGCACAATTGGTTTAGATCAAATGAAGAACCACTGAACCTTTGACCCAAACGCAAGCTGAACTTTCTGGAGGTTCACAGTTTCTCATTTTTCATTTTTCAAGTGCTTCTGGGGCTCATCCTTGGCTGGAAGGAGGAATGTTGATACATTTGGGAGGAGCCATCCTGCAGTAGCTGCTGCCCTGCCAGGAGCCAGGGGAACGAGTGGGCCTGCTTTCCTGTGCCTGCCTTGCCATTTTTCATCACATTTTCTGTTCACGGGGCACTGGCAGAATAGATTTGCAAATTAGCATATATTTTTCTCTGTTCACAGCTCTATTTTTAACTGTATGGTTTATTTACTTGTTCTGTCCAAGAAACAGTAAGAATATACCCAGAACTAAGCCCTCTCCTTGGGGATAAAGAGAAAACATCTCCCACACACATGTGATCATGTTATTAAGCCTTAGGAGACCTCACTGTGAGGTGTTAACAGGCCTTGATGAAGCCAGCAGGTAAACAAATGAGTCAACCTCTGATCTTTCCAGGAACCTAAAACAGGGTGAGTTTAGATGAACCAGTTCTTGACATTTGGCAATGCTGGGAACTCACTGTGTTGCCAAAATAATGTGCTTCAGCTGAAAATGGTTGGGTTTCAGTCCCAAAATCTCAACCCACTTGTGTTTAGGTAAGCAGGCCGCTTCGAGCATCTTGGATTCATTATTTGTGTGGTGGTGTCAGTATGAGCTTTGTTCCTTTTCAGGAACTTGTTTGTAGCAACCAGGTTAAAAGTATTGCTACAAACTGAGCTTGAATTCTTAAAGTAGCCACTGCCTGAAATCTGAGGGAAAATGCCACCAGTGAATTGACTTTCAAATACCTAGTTTTTAGTAATATGATAGTCTGACAAATTTAAATTAAGCTTTTGAAATGAATATGTGGGGGCTGGGGATTTAGCTCAGTGGTCAGAGTGTCTACCTTGCAAGCACAAGGCCCTGAGTTCCAGCCCTAGCACCAAAAAGAAAAGAAATGAATATGTGTCAGGGTAAGGTTTGGGTACCAAATACATAATTCATTTTACATTTATTTCTTAAAAGTTTATTATTAGCCTCCTTGGTCCACAAAATGTTTTTCAAGTGACAAAAGAAAAAATGTGTAATTTTATTATACAGGTGGTTTTTTTGTTCTGGTGCTACTAGAGATTGAGGCTGGTGTCTTCGCACTGAAGACTCTAGCCCTTTTTGATATGCTTTGAGATAGGGTCTTATTAAGTTGCCCAGGCAGGGTTCAAACTCCCCATCCTCCTGCCTCAGCCTCCCAGAATGCTGGGACTATAAGGCATATGCCTCAATGCCGGGCTTTGTGATCCAATTTTTTAAAAGGTTACCATAGCTTTGATTGTTAAAATCTCCTCATTTTAGAAATTTAATCCTGGTACCCAGTACTTAATGTGTATGTATCTTAGTGATGTGTTCTAAGGCTAGAGACAAACTAGAAATGTCTTTTTAGAAAATAGACTAGCTCTGTCCCCTCATAGGAAAGAGAAGAAATAATCCCAGAAGCAACACATTTCGTGGGAGACACTGGAATAAATACAGATAGATGTTGGTGTTCGCAGGACAGTGGTGAGTGTGGGTGCTTGACTGTGGTTTGGGATGACAGTATCATGCTTTCCTTTCCAGAATCGTGTCTCCAACTTCATTTGTGTATGGTGAGTCTGTGGACACAGCCAACTTTGTTCAATTGGATGACCTGGAGTGTCATTTTCAACCCCTCAACGTAACCATTCAGGTACCTACACCTGGAAACCACCTCTGTCCTGGGTGCGGACAGAAGGCCCTGTGGGATGTGTCTCCTATAAGGAAGGGCAGCTAAAGAGCCAGCTTGTTTCAGGAGAAACCATCCCCAGTCTGGTTTGCCGGTTCATGTGTATGTGTGTGTGTGTTCTCTGTAACCACACACGCAGACCGTGTACTTTCCGAGACTTGGAAGGAGAGATCACCATAGTGAACATCGCCCTTCCCACCAAGCCTTCTGTATAGCTGAGCTGAGGCCTGTGTCCCAATCCACATGGTCCCATGGGACCCCTTTCTGTTCTCCATCCTTCTCCACCTTAAGGGACAGGGGAGCTTCAGAGCAGTCTCTTTGCTCCTCGGGTTGCCATTGCTAAAAGGAGCCCATTCCTCCCTCAGGGGAGCAGCGTTTGGGAAGCGCAGCTTTACATGGGCGAAGCAGTGTGAGCTGATGCAAACCTTCACAGAAAGAAGTGTGCTGCTCCCTTCCTGAGCCGGAGCTGGCTCATCTCAGTCACCTAAGTGTCATTACAGCAAGTCTATTCAGTATGGACTGTGGGCATCATGAAGAACACTGTCCCTTCTCTTGATTATGGGTTGTAAACTTCTTCTGAAAATGCCTAGCAGATGGATATTACAGGCTCTGTGGACCATCCGGTCGGTGTGGCAACTATTTGACCTTGCTACTCTAGCATAAGGCAGGCATGGACAGTACATAAATAAAACCTTAGCTATGGACACTGAAATGTAAGTTTCACATAATTTTTACATGCCATAAAATGTTATTGCTCTTTTGATTGTTTTACCATTTAAAGGTATAAAGTGACCATTCTGAGCTCACAGACTGTACAACAGGAGACATTGGGCCAGATGGAGTCGTAGTTTGCTGACCTCTTCTTTTAAAGTGTGAACTCTCTGGCCAGCTATTCACCATGTGACTCTGTGAATATAAAGCTGGAGGGACCTTGGCATCATCCAGTCCTTGCCTCTTCAGCAAACAAACAGGGACATGTAGATCCAAGTGAGAAGGGACATGCAGAATGAAAATCCTAGAGCTGGGTGAGGGTTAGGGGCCAGCACTGGTCAGGTATTGCCTGGACCCACATGGCGCAGCTCCTGGCTAGGAGCTGTGGATGAAGTAAGGAAAAGCAGCCCATCTTGCCCACAGTGCACTGAAGTCCACATCTGACTATTGCTTCCAGAACTCTTGCTCTGCCTCTTCTATCCTTCCCCGTGGAGATGATGGTTTCCCACTCTGGTATTACTACTGTGGCCAGATAATGAGTATTTTCTTTCCCTGTGGCTTTTCCTAAGTAGACTTAGGGAATGACAAATAATGGTGGGGTGAGAGTCCAGAGAATGAAGCAGTAAAACATTTGTGGGCTCTTGCAAACAATGGTCTTCCTCTCGCCAGCATTCTCCCAGGCAGGAGGCCTCCTGAACCGTGATGGATAACACATGTCCCCAGCTCACAGAGGATGTGCCTCCTAACCAGTTAAGCCTCATCTGTCACACCCTTCCCTTGATTTACAAGAGAGGAAGAGAAAATGGGGTTAGGGCTTATTTTGGAGGCTGTACAGTGATGGCTGTGAATCACACCTCTGTGTTTCTGAATTGCTTCTTAGAGTTAGTTTATGTTTTTCCTTTGTCTTTTGCAAGTAGATAGAAAACAGATAAAGACCAGGTGGATTTATTTTAGTCACTTATACTCTTTTCTTAGCATTTTTGAGGTGTCTTGCAATAAAAGATACAGTCAAGAAAATTACTTACAAAGGTTCAAATGTCAGACCATGTAATAAGGAGATACAGGTGTTGAAAGGAGGCAAGAGGAGTAATAGTATTTACACAAAAGATACTGAGTATTGCGGTCTGCTGAAAAAAGAAGAGGAGGAAAAAGAAGAGAAAGGAGAAAGAAATTTAAGAACATGCAATTTATTCTTCCACTTCTTTGAAGGTATTTTTACAGGAAGCTTGAAGTTTGGTGTTCAGGCAAATAGTTTTCTTCACATGTGACCTGAAATATGACCCAGGCTGGTGAATCGGACCCTGGGGAATGAGTGATTGGCATGTCCCTTAGATAAACTGCTCCGTGAACCATTGCCTGAAGAAGTGCACAGCTTTCAATCTAAGACTCCGAGGGTCGGCTGGGTCTGAAAGATTGATAGTGTGTGCTATTGTTTAGGAGGAGATACTGTGTGTTACCAAAGCCCACTGTTTCTTTGCGAATTCTCTGATAACTCATTTTCTGGTTTAACTGTCATCAGTGGAAGGATCACTGATCAAGGAGCCAGTGATAGCAACCAGAAGATAGAGATAGTGGGAGAGGAAGGGGTCAAGCATACGGAGAGACTCTTCTATGTTTCCACATTCCAGCAACATTATTCCTGAAGAAGAACATAAGACTTAGCTTGTGTATGGATTTTTCTGTGTCTTTTGAAATCTGTTATTCAACCAGCTACATAATTGTTGAAGGATTCCACTGTAAACGCAGCTGGGACAAAGGCAGAAATGGCTACTCTTGGCCCTGCTTTCTACATTTCACTATAGTTTTTTAACAAAGTTTGTTGACCATTCAAAGGCTTTGAATTTTTTTTTTTTTTGCATCAAAGTTTTCCCCACCTTAAAAAAAGTGAAGGAAACTAATGCAGATGTCACACAGGAACATTTGCAGGAAATTTAAGTGTTAATATATTGTTTAAAATAGTACGGTAACACAAGCTTTTCCAACCCCCCAGGCTCTGATGAGTGAAATCAGTTACATGAGCTCAGTTTCCCCTTTGCCCGCTCCAGTCATGCTCTGGTTGGGATTTCCTAGACATATGAAGAGGACTCTTCAATTCTGTGCTCTCACGTTTCGCTTCTAATTAGCTGTTTCAATTGTGGTTGGACACTCCTTCCTTTTCTCTTGCCTTGGGGTTGTTGTTTTTGGTTAATTTTGTTCTTTTTGAACCAGAGTTGGCTCATCTGCTCTATCATTTTTAATCTGTTCCTTGAAGCAGAACAATCTGTTGTGAAAGAATAAAAACACTGTTTTCTAGGGAACAGTTGGCCGGAGCCTGATGCTCAGACATTTGGTCTTACGTGAAGACCTGGCTGGATTTCCAGCCCCTCCCTTGTTGTCCCTGCTCTTCTGACCTCAGCTTCAGGGATGCTCTGAGTCCTTGAGTCTTTTCTCTAGCCCCCAGGCTACAAGCCAGCATTTCATTTCCTCCTCTTTCCCATTTATCTAGTCACCTTTTTTTAATTGACAAATTAAAATTGTACATATTTTTCTCATCTTTTAAAGTCTTCGTTGAGGTATTATTACACACCATAAAGTTTACACATTTAAAGTATAAAATTCAATGTTTTTCAGCATATTTACATAGTTGTGCTTTCATCATCGTTCTCTAATTTTAGAATACTTCTGTTGCCCCCCCAAACAAACCCCACACCTGTGAGCAGCCATTCCCCATACAGACCTTCCCTGGGGATATTGCAGGTTTTGTTGCAGACTACTGCATTACTGCAAATGTCCTAATAATGTCATACAATTTTTTTGTTTTCCAATTCATACAAAAGTTATATTTAAACTCTACTGTAGTCTATTAAGTGTATAAGCATTATATCTAAAAATGTACATCCTTTAAGAATATAGTGCTAAAAAATATTAACAATTATCTGAGCCCTCAGGGAGCCAGTTTTTTTGCTTGTAGAGGGGCTCACCTCAGTGTTAATGGCTGCAGACTGTTCAGAGTGATGCTTGCCAAGGAGGTTGTGGTAGTTTCTTTCTTTTTTTTTTTTTTTTTTTTGGTACCAAGAACATACATTGGTACCTTGTATACATAATGATCACATTTCTCATGGTTATTCTGTACCTATACATCTTGTATCTTGGTCCCCCGCCCCTTCCCTTCCATTCCCCCCTTTCCTTATTTACAGCAGGTTTATTTACATTTTTCCATCTTTTCTCTTTTCCCTTTCTTTCCCTTTTTCCTTCCTTCTTTTCCCCTTCTAGTTCTCCTCTTTTTTGAATATTATCTTTGTGGCAGTTTCTTAAAGGAAGACAATAGCGAACTTTGCCACATTGATTGAGTCTTTTACAAAAGATTTTTCTATTTGATTTCATTTTGCCCACAGTAGACCACCTTTCAAAATTAGGTCAATCCTCTCAAACCCTGACACTACTCCATCTACTAAGTTTATGTAATATTCTAAATTCTTTGTTGTCATTTCAGTAGTATTCACCACAGTTTCGTGGGGAATAGATTCCATCACAGGAAACCACTCTTTGCTCATGTGTAAGCAGCTCATTGTGTTAAAGTTTTATCATGAGGTTACTGCAGTTCAGTCACATCTTCAGGCTCTGCTTCTAATTCTTGTCCTCCTGCTCTTTCTACCACATCTGCAGTTACTTCCTCTATTGAACCCCTCAATCATCTGTGAGATTTGGAATTAGCATCTTTTAAACTCCTGTTAATGCTGATATTTTAACCTCCCACTGTGAATCCTAAATTTTCTTAAAGATGATCTTTTTCTGGGTTTCAGTTCACATTCCCCAGACCCAGCCCTTTCTATGGCAACTGTAACCTTACGAAATGTATTTCTTAAGTAATAAATCTTGAATGTCAAAATTACTCCTTGATCCATTGGTTACATAATTGGTGTTGTGTTAGCAGACATGAAAAAAAACATTAATCTCTATTATGCATTAATCTCATTATCCATCTCCCTCAGAGCTCCTGAATGACCACATGCATCACCAATGAGCAGTAAAATTATGAAAGGAATCTTTTTATTCCTGAGCAATGAGTCTCAACAGTGAGTTTAAAATACTCACTTAACCATGTTGTAAACAGATGTGCTGTATTCCAGGCGGCGTGGTCCCATTTATAGAGCACAGGCAGAGTAGATTTAGTATAATTCTTAAGAGCCATGAGGATTTACAAAATGGCAAATGAGCCTCGGCTTCAATTTAAAGTCACGACTACATTAACCCCTAGCAAGATTGTCAGTGTGGCCTTAGCTTTGAAGCTAGGCACTGACTTTTCCTCTCTAGCTATGAAAGTCCTAGATGAGTTTCTTCTAATAAAAGGCTTTTTCGTCTACCTTAGAAAGATATGCTGTTCATTGTAGTTACGGTTAGCAGTGATCTCAGCTCGCTGTTCTGGAAAACTTGCTGCAGCTTCTACCTCAGTACTTAATGTGTTGCCTTGTGCCTTTATGTTATGGTGATGGCTTCTTTCCTTAACTCTCATGAACCAACCCTCACTAGCTTCAAACTTCTTTCCTGCAGCTTCCCTACCTCTCCCAGCCTTCGTAGAATTAAAGAGAGTTAAGGTTTTACTCTGGCTTAGGCTTTGGTTTAAAGCAATGTGGTGGTTTGACTTTTTTATTGGCGCCACTAAAATTCTCTCCATATTAGCAATCAGGCTATTTTGCCTTCTCAATATTCATGTGTTCACTGGAGTAGCACTTTCATGTCTTTCAAGAACTTTTCCTTTGTATTCACAGCATGGCTAACCAATGCAAGGGACATAGCTTTTGGCCTGTCTCAGCTTTGGACATAGCTTCCTCACCAAGGTTAATCACTTCTAGTTTTTAACATAAGGTGAAGAGTATACATCTCTTCCTTTTCACTTGAACACTTGGAAGCCATTCATTTCTTGTCATTTCCATCTTCTAGAGGCTGTGTGTGTCCTTCGGCTTATGGCCCCCTTCCATGTGCAAAGCCAGCAATGAGTGCTCACAGCTTTCTTATGGTGCTGTATCTTGGATTCTGAGTCTTCTGCTACCTCTTCCCTATAGAAGGGCTCCTGTAATTATGTGTCCACTTGGATAATCCAAGATAATGTCTTTTTTAAAAGTCATCTGGATAGGAACCTTAATTCCATCTGCAACCTTAGTTCCCTCTTGTCAATAACATAATATTCACAGGTGATACAGAATAAAAATGAACATCTTTGAGATCCCATTTTTCTGCCTATTTTATTGTCCCTATTCTCCCTAACCCTGGCCTAGGTAACCATTAATCTACTTTGTGTCTCTATAGATCTACTCATCTTTATCTTTCTCCTTCACATTCATGTATTCCTTGGTTTTCATGTTCAGCTTTTGTTCTGTCTCCTGACTCTTTATGACCAGCATCTTTTCCTTAATTTATTGTGATGTGACTGGCTTCTGGAGACAGAAATTGAAATGGATGGTAGAGAGGAGAAGGGGGTAAAGCTTTATAAGACCAAATGCTGGGACAGGAAAGAGGTACACAGATGTCATCAAAAGTATTAATAATTAACTAGATACAAAGTGCCTAGAAATTGAATAAGCTATATCACTTAGTAAAAACAGCCGTTTCTGTAAACTACAGATCACTTGGTTTTAAGACAACCCAACTGGTCTTTTAAGGTTTCAATCAATTCAAACTGTAAAAGGAAGGAGGTTGGACCACATTAGAGGTTCTGAGGGGTGGTTCCTGGGCCACCAGGAGCAGCACCTCCCAAAAGTGCAGATGCTTCAGCCCCATCCCAGATCTGCTTCAGAAACTCTGGGCATGACCCCCTCAACCCTCAGCACCAGTCTATGTAGATGATTCTGATGTTGTGTGAAAATTTGAGACCCACTGGACTGGATTATGTCTAAGTTCCCACCTAATATAGTCAGTAAAATTCTAGGCATTTAAAAACAAATGCAATTTTAATAGGAAAAGAACAAGAAAATGCTGCGACGGAATAGGTAATTTGAAAGTGTGAATTTTACGGTGAGGGGCAGGTGGTGGGGATCAAACTCAGGGCCTTGCACTTGCCAGGCAAGCGCTGTACCACTTGAGCTAAATCCCTAATCCTGAAAGTGTGAGATTTTTAGATACCTATTAGAAGGAAATTTCTTATCAAAATTTTCCATCATTTAATATGTCACTTGACCTAAAGTCATGACCTAGATCCAAACCCTAGAATTTCTGTGTGTGATTCAGAGAATCTGAGTACATATTACAGGGCATGAAGTAAAGGTTTTTGACTTCCACTGAAGCTTGCTATGTGTTCCACACCCACAGGTCTATAACACTGGCCCGAGCACCCTTCCTGGATCATCTGTCAGCGTTTCATTCCCAAATCGACTGTCACCTGGTGGTGCAGGGATGTTTCAGGTCCGGGAGATAGTGGTGAGTCTGCCATTTGTTTTCGGTGTTGCCTTCAGCCTTGAACCAGCCTATTCAGATTTTGTATTTTATCCACCCTGAATCTACTCTGAATGCCCAGAGAACTTAACCCATTCTACCCATTTGGAAACATATCTGGAGAAGACAGGACCTATGATACCTTAATTTCTTCATTGAGACAGTTTGGTTAATGCCATAAGAAAACTTCCAAGGGGATGGGGAGGGTTAGTTGTGAACCTGACTCCTGGGAATGCCTGCACAGGGTCTGGGAACCCCCAGTGACTCTAGTCCAGTGTGTGTCTGAATGCATTTCTCTGAGAAGATCCACAAAATTCAGTTTCTCAAAGGGCCATGCACACCCAAGAATAAATGATTAAGCTGTAAAGACATAATAAGAGGCTGAAATTCAAGTTTATATGTGCAATATGTAGCTCTGCCTGATCCTGAGCCAGTGATGGATGACTTTGTCTCAAGGTAAGCTTGATGGCCAGTGTATATGTGGCCATTGCTGCCTACCTCCTCTAAACATTTTTTTTTTTGCTTCTACAACATTACGTTCTCCTTGTTTCCCCTTTCTCGCTGGCTTTTGTCTTCATTTCACCTCAAGAGGGCACAGAGCCTCCTTTATTCTCCACCCCACCTCTGAGATCCCATCCATACTCATTGCTTTAAGGGCGGTCTGTTCTGATGACACCACCTTGGGTCCCTCCAGACTTTGGTAGCCAACTATCTTCAGGATATTTCTACCTAGATGCCTAACTGATATCTCAATTGTATACAGAACTGAACTCCTAATAGTACCCTTCTGTCTTAGTCCATTTTTTGTTGTTAATAACACAGTACAATAGACTAGATATGTTTCAAAGAATTTTGGCTCGTGTTTCAGGAGATCCAAAGTTGATGAACTTCATCTCGTGACAGCTGTCTTGCTAAGAGACCTTAGGCATCACAGGACATTTTATTATTAAAAAAAAAAAAGGAGTGTGTGTGTGTGTGTGTGTGTGCGCGCGCCCATCAATCCTTTGGTCTCTCTTCCTCTTCTTGTAAAGTCACCAGTATTCCATCATGGGGGTATTCAACACTGATCTGTCACCCTGATTAAGGTATTCAACCTTATCTAACCCTAATCACCTTCCAGAGGCCCACCTCTAAACACCACTGTCGTATGAAACTTCTTCCCTCCTAATACCTTTCAATGGAGATTGAACACCAGCATGAGTTCCACAGTGTGTGCACACCATAGCACCTTTCAGACCTCTTTCTCCCATGGCCTCTTTATTTCAGCAAACAGCCTGTCCATCCTTCCTGCGTTCCTATCCAAAACATCAGATCATCCTTCCTTAATTTCCTCATTTTGTTGACTTTATATCCAATCCATCTGAAAACCTAGTGTCTCCTCCTCCACAACAAATACAGAGTATAACTGCTGTTGGCATTTCCACTTCCAGCACCCTGGGGTCCAAGGCCCTATTGTCTGTCACCTAGATTGTGGTAGTAGCCCTTCCCTGGTGTGCTTGCTTCTGCCTTGGGCCCTTTCTGTTCACCTTTGACCTGGTAGCAGAGGGATCCTCCCAGAATGTAAGGTAATGACCCCTCTGCTCAAAACCTTCCAATGGCCTTTACTCCCACTGGCCTTCACAGGCTGTTGTCACCTGTCTCTCTCTGACTTCATCTTCTCCTTTTCCCACTCTCCTCTACTCTACAGAACTTCCATGGTAGTACCACATTCTTGCACCCTCTATCCTCCCTCTACCTAGAATGCCCATCCCCAGACATACACATGGCCTCCTCCCTTGCCTCCTTCAGGTGCCCACTCAAGTGTTACTCATCAGTGAGATCCTCCCTGACCAGCCTCTGTCCCAGCACACTCTGTCACCCTTTCCTGTTCATATTTCACCATTACCTCATCAAGCTGATGTCCCATATATTTTCTTGTTTCATCAGTTTAACTGACTCCTTCCTATCCCTTCCAATATAAGGACATGGATTTCTATCCATCTGCTCACTGCTCTATCTCCAGGGCCAAGTGCAACTCTTGGCATATAACATAGATTCAGTAAACGTTTGTAGATCGAGTTGTCTAAGCAAATCAGGAAAAGTACTGATAACAATCTCAATAGGAATTCCTTTGCTCAGCGATTTGTGTTTTGCTGGCTGAGAAATGTTTAATGTGCCCAGTGTGAGTTGTGCTATCGAGTGCCCTGGGAGCCCCCTATGTCTCAGACATCCAAAGGACTAAGTGTGAGGGTGCTGCCTCCTGCAGAGCCCTGGGGAGGTTGGGGGTGTGGAGCTCCGGAAAGTCACTGCACAGGAGACCACGTCAGACCATGCGGGGAGGATCAGGAAAGCACTGCTCGTTATGTGGGCTGGGGAGGGATAGACAGTAGATGAAGGGACAGTCTCTCTGTAGGCGGTTGAAAAGCCTGACAGCAGGGGCACAGCATGTGACAGATCTGAGTGCAGAGTCAAAGAGGACATTGCCCACAGGGTAGAGAATTAGTATCCTGCCATGCAGTCATGGTTTCTGACATTGCTGTCCTCTTGGGTCATGTGGACTAGAAGTCAGAACCATGTGAATGTTTTTTTGTTTTTGTTTTTGTTTTTGTTTTTTAACCAAGAACATGTATTGGTACATTTTACATATAATGGTTACATTCATCACATTTATTTTGTACCTGTACATGATGCATCTTGGTTCTCCCCCCTCTTTCCCACCCCTCCCCTCTGTTCCCTCCCTCCCTATTTACAGCAGGTTTATTCATAATTTTCCATATTTTCCTTTTCCCTTTTCTGTCCTTTGTTGCCTTTCTGCTTTTCCCCTTCTTTCTTTCTAGTACTCCTCTCCTTTGTATATTATCTTCCTTTTATATAATATCTATTACACCTGTTTGTCCTTATTTACAGTTATGGTTTCTCATATCAGAGACACAATTCGATGTATACTCATGAGTGTCTGATTTATTTCACTTAAAAGTATGTTCTCAAGGAACATCCATTTATATATGAATGACTCTAGTTCATCTTTTAGGCTATGTAGTGCTCCATTGTGTAGAAAAACCACATTTTCTTTAGCCATTCATTGGTTGTTGGGCATTGAGGTTGTTTCCAAGACTTAGCTATTACAAATTATGTTGCTACGAACATTGTTGTGCATACATCCCTATGGTATGACAATTTTAATTCTTCTGGGAAGATCTCCAGTAGGGGAATAGCTGGGTCAAATGGAACCTCCAGTTGTAGCTTCTTGAGGAATCTCCATATTGATTTCCACAGTGGCTGGACCAGTCTACATTTCCACCAACAGTGGAGGAGGGTTCCTTTTTCCCCGCAGCCCCACCAGCATTTATTATTGGTTGATTTTTCCATATATGCAAGAACCATGTGAATGTTGAATGTAGAACTGGTTACCCCAATTGATTGCCTGCTCAATCAATTATGTCCTTCATAATACTCCATTTGTGTCCTACGGTGGGTGTGCTCTTGTCTGTTAGCTCAGCTGAGCTGTCAGGAAAGCCTACAGTGTTGTGAATCAACTACACACCATGGTTTGAACTTGGCTTGAGGTTAGCAAACCACATAGACCTGTCCTTTCGCTCTGTGTGTGTGTGTGTCTGTCTGTCTGTCTGTCTGTCTGTCTGTCTGTGTGTGTCTGTCTCTCTGTCTTCCCCTCCCTCCATCTTTCCCTCCCTCTCACTTTCTATGTTTTTTCATGTTGGCTCTTGACCCCAGAGCCTAGTACTCTGTTACTGGACTACATCCCCTGCCCTCCCCCCTTAAATATTATTAATCATACTAACAACTCCATCCTACCCCCAACGTCTGGAGTGTTTCCCTCATATAGCACGCTGTGACGTGTTCACGTAAATACCTACAATCTTACAGACAGACTATATTTTCCATGGGCAAATTGATTTTTAACCAAAACAGTGGTCACTCGTGTAGGTCCCTCAGATTCTAAAGGTAAAAAAAAAAAAGATTCTAAAGGTATCTAAGAACAAAGTGCACCCTTTTTTCATAATTATTATCAGGCCAAGGAGAGACCACTGGAAAAGACTTTGGAGCACATTGATAAATGTGCATAGAAGGTAGTAGAAGTGGTTTTCCTGAACATTTGCAGAACTGCTGGTCCGTTAGTCTAGCTGACTGAGGCCTCAAACTCCCAAGTGGTGTGAGCTGGCTGTGTTCTGCTATCTGCATGCTCTTTGATTTTCAAAACTATAGTTAGACTTTTCATAAAGTCTGTAATAGAATTCTCAGGAGTGGCCACCCAGGTGAACTGACCAGCCCATAGCATTTGCATGTTATGGGCAAGTAGACTCATGGGAAATGTCAGTAATCAAGTAGTAAAACCCTATAGACAATCATCATCAGAGACCAGAGTGCCAATGATGGTAGAAACAAAGAGCAGATGCACAGTGTGCTATAAGGATGAGGCAAGAGTCCCGGATTGTTGTCTCAGAGGCCTGAAGCTCACACATCCTTCACCTTCATGCCCAAGGTTCCTGAGGGAAAGTACCCTGCAGCTTTTCCTGCAGCTCAGATAAGTCCCCAGCCCTAGACCCTCCCTTGCTCGGCAGAGCCCAAGAATGCTCACTGGGTCCAGGATTGTTCCTAAGCACAGGATATCCTCCTCTTTGGCCTCCTAGGAGCTTGAATGGAGCAGGGCTTTTATTCTGTGGGTTTGGGTGGCTTAGTGCTAGTCATTCTCCTCGGGAGGAACCAGCACGCCTTCTCAGTGTTGCTGCTGAACCCTGGTGGCATGCCATCTCACCCCCGCTCCTAGCCAGCACCCAACAGGCTGCTGAGCAGCAGGGCACCGCAGGGTACGTCAGGCCAGCTGCAGCCCAGAGACATGACAGGCATGGAGGGAGAGTCTGTCATTCCTCCTCACATCCCAGGGGACTCCCAGAGAGTGTTTGTCCCTTTTACTGTGCCCTCCATATTCATACTGCTTGTGATCATCAGCTGTATGAATGCCGGGGGTAGACTTGCTGGCTGTGCAGGCCTGGGCTGTCCCTGCTTCAGCCTTGAGTGTGACATGGTTTTCTTTCAGTTCAGAGTTCATTCAGAAGCCTGTGGGGCTGTTGTATAAGTCTCTGGGAAGGAGTGACTTCCTTACGGGTTTCACCAAAGCATGGTCTGACCATGCTTGTCTGAAGGATTTCTTTCTTTCTTTCTTTTTTTTTTCCTGAAGGATTTCTTAAGGCCTATCTGTCTATGAGTGGGGACTCGGCTTGTCTAGGTGATACGTTTATGAAGAGCTGAATGAAGTGAAACCACTCCATATTCTCAGCTTCAGTTCATGATCTTCTTTCCTTGTACTAAATGTTCCCAAGCTCCCTTGCAGTCCTTGTGCTTTATTTAGAAACAGAGCAATCATGATGGCTTGAGCAAAGACCAAACTTTCCATTGCTTCCTGCCCTCTGGGTTTGTGTGGAGCCCTGTGGGGACACAGCAGCTACCCACAGCACAGACGTGTAGATGGGCCATTGCGGACCCAGTGTCTATTAGGAAGCTGGTTTGGAGTGACATGAAAATTACCAATTCAGGGAGAAGAAAAGAATGACAGATAATATTTCTAGTCTATCTAAAATAACATCTTTACCAATGGGTCATCCTCAAGTTGAAGTAGTTTCCAGTATTGTAATACAAAAGGAGAAAAAGCCACTTAAATATATTTGCTTTTCTTTTATGTAACAATGTGGAATGGAAATCCAAGATAACCTCAAAATGTGAGTTAGAAAGCAGGAGATAATGGACATGAAAGCAAGCCATAAGTCTACCTGTTTCTCTTAAGAATTTATGTACCAATTAGCTCAAGGATTTGATTTTTAAAAATTTAAATGTATAAAAGAATTAAGTGTAACTCAGTAGAATAAAACATTGTAGGCTATCTAAACTACTAAAGAAAAATTTAAAACAGGAGAAATTTTTAAATAATCCTGAAAAAGAAAGCACTTGTGAAGAAAAAACAACATGTATATGTACACAATAAAATAGCAGGAATAAATCTACATATCAATAATCAAATTGTGACTGGCTGGGCATAATGGAGTGTACCTACAGGCAGCTGCAGTCCCAACCACGCAGGAGGCTGCGGTCGAAGATGTCCTGAGTGCGGGAATCTGGGCGAGCCTGGGCAACTTAGCAAGATCCCATCTCAGTGATAGTAATTGTAACTGGATTAAATTCCCTAGTGAAAGAAACTCTCTGATTGGAATTTTTTAATCCAAACATAAGTTACTGATGAGAGACATACCTTTAAAAATGAGTCAGATGTGGGTTGGGGATTTAGCTCAAGTGGTAGAGTGCTTGTCTAGCGAGCTCAAGGACCTGAGTTTGATCCCCAGCACCCCCCCAAAATGAGTCAGATGTAAAGCATCTGAAAGAAAATAATATAATGCTAACAAATGAATACAAGTATAGCAGTAATAACAGTAAACAAAATAGAATTGAAGCCAAAAAATTAAATAGGGCAAAAAAGTGTTTCAGAATGACTAAAAATATATGTAATCCACTGAGAATTTGTAACACAAATGAACTTTTATGTAACCACCAATATAGTTATAAAACATACAAAGTAATATCAAATAGAAATACAAGGAGAAATAGACACATTTCTCTCAAAAATCGTCACACAAATAGGCATAAAATAGTGGGTGTTTGAATAGCAGGAATACAACTGACAAATGTAATCTCTTAGATATGTATAGAGAAACCAAGACAGAATAAGCCAGAATATCTGAGTTTCATTAGTGTTTCCCTGTTTGCCAGCTGTGGTAACCTTGAGGAAGTTACCAAAACTCTCCAAGCTTATTTTCCTCATCAGTAAAATGGGCTAATTTAGGTAGACAATACCTAGCTAACACTGTGAAGAATGAAGAAGCTAATCTTCATGGAACAATTAACAGAGTTCCTAGCACATAAATAAAGAATTGCACATCCTTTTAAAATATGAATATATTCACAATTTTCCCATGTTATACCACAAAAACCAATCTCAGTAGAACTTTAAGCATCAAAGTAACCCAAGCCACGTACTCTCACACAATGCAATGATCTCATAAATGTGAGGCAAAACAGCAACAAATACTAAACACTCTTTAACTGTTTAAATAAAGAAAAATCAACACTGAAGGGATGAACAAGAAATGGAAGACAGTGAAAGCTTGTTCATGTCAAAACTAGTGGGATGTAGACAGAACCTACACTGAGGAAAGTATTGGTGCTCACATGTAGAAAAGAGGAAAGACCAAAAGTAAGAGAACTCAATTGACAACATAAGAGGTGAAAAGGGGCCAATAAAATAAACTCTGAGAAACTAAAATGAAGACACGATTAAAGACAAAGCAAAAGTCATGAAATAGAAAAAAGAAAAGGATTTTACATCAGTAAAACCAAAAGTTGGGATTTTTAATCCAATAAAATAGACAAATCTACAGGAAACTTGATCAAAAAATAAAGAACAGTGATGCCAAAAAACAACACTACAAATGATGAAAGAACCATACTCATATGAAGATGTTTAAGGTATTTTTCCTACAAATGTAAAAACCTAGTAAGATATGAATGAAGTTTTAAAAAAAAAATCTAATTAAATCAATGACCTTAGGGGAAAAAATATAAATGTAGACAAAGTCCTCCGCCTCCAGAAAGCACCAGGCCGAGGTAGCTAAACAGCCGGGATCTTCCAGGCTTTCAGGAAGGCATGAGTCCCGTGGTTGGCGCTGCCCCGAGTCCCGAGAAAGCTGCACAACTCATGCTAGGAGATGAGTACACCCCGCACGCAGGAGCCAAAAATGGGAAGCGGGCACATTCGCACAAAACAAGGAAACTAAGCCAAACTCACTTTGAAAACAGATACCAAGACAGATAAATGCTTGCGTACTGATTCCAGTCAAAAGAATGACATGTTCTGGGTACAGTAGGATGCAATCTAGGAGTGCTAGTTCAGTTAGTTCTCCATGCAGAAATTGACTATTATAATTCATTCTATTAATAGTAAAAGGATTAAAAGAAAAATAATAATCTTGATGAGGGCTTCTGAAGAGCAAAACCTTAACTCAATGTCCATTTATGACTTTTTAAAATTTCCATTTGGGAATTCATAGAAGGAAACGTCCTCAACTCGATAAAAATCCTCCACCAGAAACCTACAGAAAACTTCAATTTAAAAAATGAAAAACATCCCCGGCAGCTGCTCCCCACAAAAAACAGCCTAAGACAGCAGGAAGGCACAGTCCCTGTTACTGTCTCTTCAGTGTAGAAAGCTCTAAAGCGGTAAAATAGAAAGTAACAGCATCATACTGTGTTAGGATTCTGAGAGGAAGCTGTTAAAGTCAGGCTAGAACGTATGGTAAATTTGTGTTAAGTCAAAGACACCATACCACAGTGATATATGCATTACCATGTTTATAGCAGCACAGTTCATACCGGCTAAATCTTGGAAGCAGCCTTGTGTCCATCAGCCGATGAATGGATAAAGAAAATGTGGTATTTATACTCAACAGAGTACTACTCTGCCATAAAGATAAACCTGAGTCGTTTGTGGGAGGATGGATGCACCTTGAAACTATAATGTTAAAGTGAAATAAATCAGGCACACAAGCTTAAATATTGGTTTCTCTTATATAAGAAACCCAAACTATAAATAAGGAGCAAAGCAAAAAATAGATAATAGCAAATAGGGAGATACCTCTTTCTCAAATGGGAAGGGAATTAAGAGATAGAGAGAAGCGGGGAGGGAGGGAAGGGAAAGGCGATGAAAAAACTAAGAGGTATTATGTACATGTATCAACTCCACCAAGGAATATAAACATTATTTACTGTAAATATGTATTTTTTTTAATTTTTTATTTTTACCAAGAACATGTATTGGTACATTGTATACATAATGATCATAATCAACATGGTTATTTTGTACCTGTACATGATACATCTTGGTTTTCCCCCCTCTTCCCCCCTTCCCCTCCCCTCCCTTCCATTCCCTCACCCCTCCCTATTTGCAACAAGTGTAGCTACACTTTCCCATTTAGAACTTATCACAGTATAGAGTCCCTATAACAAGTACTTTACGAGGACAAATTCATTTGCTATTTGCAATAATTTGGAGAGGAAATCGAGGCGCAGAAGAATTAGAGGGATGGCAGAGGTAACAGTTGGTGGGTCGTTAAGCTGGTGCTCACTCTTAATCATGGCTGCACAGCCACCTGCAAGGCCGCCTGCCATCGTTTCATCTGGACGTGCAGCTGCCCAGCAGCTCTGGCATCACTCAGAAGCCAGAAATGTGAAAACGCAGAATCTGAGGCTTCGCCCAGACTTGCTGGATCGGGATCTGCATTTTAACAAGATCCCTGGGTGGTTCATCTGCACGTTGATATTCGAGAAGTTCTGGTCTAAAACATGATTCCTAAATCTTTCTGCACTTCTATTTCCGTGTCTGCAAGACAGTGATGACAGTTCTTGCCACAGGAGACTGTTGTGGGGATTTTTTTATCCACACATCCATTCATTCAACAGATACTTTACCTCCAGCACATGTCAGGCACTGGGTCACTACGCAGAGTAAAACAGACCAAAAAGAGTAATTTTCAGGGTTGGGGATTTAGCTCAAGTGGTAGAGCGCATGCCTAGCAAGCACAAGGCCCTGGGTTTGATCCCCAGCACCACCCCCAAAATATAGTAATTTCCAGCCCTCATGTAGCTTGCCTTCTGGTGGAGAAAGACACACATTAAATAAGTGAAACATACATTACATAATGGTAAATGCTATAGAGAAAAATAAGGGAGGCAAGAGAAAGGAAATGGGAAAAGTTGTCAAGTTAAATAAAGTAGGCAAGAAAGGTCTTACGGAGTTTCATTCTGGGTTGGCAGACTTAAAGTGATCTTACAGGAGTTTGTAACGAGATGATCTTGTGTCAGATTTGCGTTTTCTGAGAAGACTCTCCCTCGTGATTTTAGCACTGTTTTATTTCTGTCTTTGGAAACGACAGCCCCGGGGTACCCCACACCTGTGGTGTCCAGGCTGGATATGCACAAGTCTGTCTGTGTGTGCGTTCAGATTTACTCCAGGGCAGTTTGCTGCCACATGAAGAGTTATCGATTTCTCTGGCAACAGCAGTTCACGGTGACACTGATTTTTAAAGCCAGCACATTTCACATAAGAAAAGTCCTGTGTTTTATGATTTAGCGATGCTTGAAGGAGAATTGCCTCAAGAAGTCTCTTGTGCAGCAGGCTTTGCTAGAAGCTGAGACTCAACTTGTACGTGAGCCACACCTGGCTGTTTAACCCAGACAATAACCTAAAATAAAACTGAACAACTTACATTTATTTTTTCAGTCTCTACTGCCATCCACTGTTTTGAACACATACATGTTTCCCCCGTCCTTCACCCTATATTTTCATCGTAGAAATTCAAGAACTTACCCTGTACCAAATTAGCTTTCCTGGTGAGAATTTCCTTCTAACAAGGATTCAAGCCAGAAGCCCCCTCCAGCAGAAGATGGATTTACGGCCATGGAATGGCCTTGGTGGGTTGTGAGATCTAACCAGCCCCCTTTGGGCAGAATACAATCAAGACATCTCCCCAGTACAACAGAACCAGATTTCCAGCAAGTTTTTGCTATGAAGCCAATTTAGCATCCCTTGAATCCCACTGTCAGGACCTTGTTTTTCATGCTCTGATTTTCCCCCTGATCTTTTAGCTAAAATGGAAAACACTTGCCTTCTTCCCTCTTGTAGAGAACTTGAGCTATTTCCTAATCATTCTTCCCTCTTCTAAAAAAAAAATCACAATTCCTTTAATTCTCATTTTTTCGTCCTTTTTTGTTTTCTCCACATCCTGCAAATAATTAAAAATTCATAACAGCACTGAACACTATTCCTCTCACACACCCTCTCCTAATCACAACTTCTTATTCACACAATGAGGACCTAGTTTACCATCAAGAATTTTAGTCATAGTAATTTATCTGTGCTGACACCCATCCCTGGTCATTTCGCCATGTAATGCCCCAAGACACCCATGAGAGTCTCTGTAAAAAGATTAACAAGGAGACCTTAATGGCCCAAACCACACGGTAAAACCCTGCTTTTGCAGGCCACCTTCTATACCTTCCCCTAACCTCACCCGTGACCTTGTCTTCAGCTACTCTAGACCATGAAGGCTGCTGAGCACCTCTGCCATGTGCTTCCCTGGCTCCTGGCCCTGCTAATGGCTTCACTCTTCCCTCTGGCTATGGGGAGACCACTTCCCCCTTAAGACCCGATTCACACATCTTCTCTTCCTTTGTGCTTTCCTAGATGCCTCTGCCAAAATCACCCTTCCCTCAGGTCTTTGCACAGCTGGCTTCATCAAGCCGGGCAGAGCCGGGGTTGACTTTCTCAGTGAGTCTTCCCTGGCTCCCTTCCCAACAGTTGCAGACCCACCACTCTCAGTTCACTCATCACTATCTGAACTTATTTTTAATGTCTGTCTGCTTCCAGGAAATCAAAAGTACCATGCAAGTAAAGGGAATGGCCCTTGTTTTCTATGCATCCCCAGCATTTGGTGCCTTGCTGTAGTATGTGCTCAGATAAATGAAAGAATTGGTTGCCCACACTCTGTTAGAATCACCATCCAACACATTTCTTTCTGCCTTAGATAGAGGTGTGTACTTATGTATCCTACACTATATCCAACACCTCTTGTGTCCTAAGAACCTGAGAAATTTACATTGAATGGAAATCCCCAAGTAGACTCAATTTGAAAAATTCCCTTAACCCACAGCAGAAATTGCCTTAATTTCAATGTGAAAATAAAAAAGAAATTGAAACCTTGAAATGAGGTTGAATCACTTGTCATAAATGAAAACTTCTAAGAGCAGACTTAACACTCCACAAACTTTGGTCAGAGATCTTATGAAAACATATTCCCTCCACCATCATCCGTGTGCAAATCTGCTGACCTCTGCAATGGCCCTGCCTTATTTTCTTCTTCTTTTTGTGCATGTATGAACATGAGCTGAATAGTCATGTTCCTGAAGCAGATCAGGATTTGGTTTGTTGTACATTTTTTTTTTCTCAACAGAAGCCAAACCCTTAAAAGAGGGGAGATGACTGATTGAATGCTGGAGCAAGAGTTACATTCCTAGGCTCTCGATCAGTTTGACTTTTGGCCAGTGGGAGAAAGTGTGTTTTCGTGCACAGAGTATGTGAGACACAGCACCCGGGAAGGTGGGGACACGCACCAGCCTGGGCTGTCCCTGCACAGTGCGGGTCAGGGGCTGCCCTTTAACCTCTGTGGACAGAGAATAAATCAGCCAGCAGCGCCGTCTCCCTGCTGACCTGGGTGCCTGGCCGTATCCAGGAACCCGCATGTCTTGTGCTCGCAGCTGCTGCACCATCTGGAAGCAGTAAGGCTTTGCGGCCAGCGTGTGGGCCATTTGGAATGCTGATGCTTAGGTGCCTGGTGTTTTCTGCTCTCCCACATGAATAGGCCTTAAAAGGTGCTGATTATGTAGTTGACTCTCCTTCATTCCTTAAAAGCAACATGACACAGAGCCCTGCTGGTGCAGGGATGATGGGTTGTTACTGAAGTTGATAACAGGAAATTTCACTGAGAATCAGAGCTCATCGGCCATTGCCGAGAAACACATGGTTCTAATTTAACCTGCTGAGGAGTAATTATGTATGCTTTGGAAACACAAAAACAGGAAAATGACTTTCTGACGTGAAGAACAAGTTTCTTATGACCAAAGAAACTGCCTCAACATCATTAGATGCTGAGAAGTAGTTTGCGCCCCAGCTGTCAGGGAGCCAGCTTCACCTACGTCTCTTTAATTATCTGAACTTATGACATGAAGCACATTTCAGGCCTCCCGTAAGGTCCCTGAAACCTTAGACTCAGTGAATGACATCTAGGTTTCACTTCTCATTGTTCTGGTGAATATACTCTTCGGAAAATAGTGGTAGAGGTAGGCAGTTGTGATGTGTGAATACAGCATCAGAAAATGGCTGTCATTGATCTTTCGATAAGCAGTGATAATCAAGCAGTTCATCTAATAAATGCAGAGGCAACCCAGTGAGTCCTGTAGTGTAAGATGGATCTGAGCTTTGTGCTTTACTGTGAGAGGGGTCCAAAAGCTAGAACCAGAATTTAAATAACTGATACAATTCCAAGTCTGTGTTGTGTCCCATACAGGGGTTACTGTCTCATTTATTATCCAAATCAACAGACCATTCTGCTTCCAAAATGTGTCTTTTCCATGGAAGGAAAGCATTTTTGGCATACGTGTCAAGTGCTTAGATAACATATTTATGTCTCGCTTTCTCTCAGAAGAGAATCTGACCGCATCTGGAAATTCTTTGGTGTCGCTGCTTCTCTGAAACTACTTCCCATCTGTATCACTTTAGCTCTAGCAAAGGCCATCCTGGTGCTTGTGAAAGGGGCTTCCTCTGGAGTCTTTCTCTGATTAAGTGCAAATGAATTCTGTTTTCCAGGGAGCCCGGTGTGGCCTGCACTCTTGAATTTCTAGCACGTTGACTGTCCCCCCCAGAGGAAAAAAGATCGGGGGCAAAGGGGTGAGCCAAAGCTCAAAGCTGATATAAACAAAATTCATCTACTTTTATCATAAGAAGTTAAATTGTTTGTGAAATAGCAAACATACAGAGGTCAACACTGTACAATAGCTTGTGCTCGCCCTGTGTTCTGAAACTTTGAGACTTTGCTTCTTTATTTCCTATTTCAGTTTTGATCTTGGTAATATCCTGACTTTTCAGCCTAATGCAGCTTTTCACAGTGGTGGTGGCCTTCAGGACAGGGAAGGGGTTGGCAGAATCAAGTATTTTATTTAGAAGATAGTTTTCAATTAGAAGACATCTAAAGCTAAAGTTATGGTTTTGGGGTTCAAAAACAGAACTCTTTGAGCTCTTTACGGACTTGGCTCTTGACATGAGTGCCAGGCTGGGAAGGACTGTCCAGAGCCAGTGCGTCGACCATAGCTCAGGTTGTGATCTTCCGGACATTTTTCCTCTTTGGAATTTTTGTCTCTTTGTATAAATGCATTGGAACCTCCAACTACACATAGAGATAAATATCAGAAAAACCAGAACTTGCCAAACTGATAAACAAAGGAGTCTCTTTTTACAAAGCAAAGGAATGAATTGTTCTTCAGGAGGATATGTCAAAGGGTGCCTTTGAGAACTCCCCTTTACCTTGAAATAGTGTCTTTCTCCCTGCCACACACGCAAATTGTATTCTCAAATTTTTAATACATTGGTAGCATAAAGCTAGGTATATTCACAATAAGAAACTATCTAAGATTGTTATTGCTGTCTCTGTCCTTATACTAACCAGCATCATTGCAATGGAAAAATCTGAATAAGTAAATGGAGCCTGAGATTATCCCCCCATAAATTATTCTGGATCTGCATTATTACAAAGGGTTGGAGTGAGTGGTAAACATGAAAATATTTGTCTTGGAATTTATTGTTAAAATAATGTCATCTTTTACTGTTCTTTGGTCAGTACCAAGAAGCACTTAACAGCCGATTAAAGCAATGTGATTTAACATAAAATATAGTATGAAAGACTCTATATAAAACAACTGTGAATAAAGTTTGCATTTTGCTGAATAGAAAGTATGTGATTATTGCATTTATCTTTCTAGTTTAAACATCTTAGGCCAGCCTAATTAACCAATTGGTATCATTTCTCAGTCATTTAATAGGAACTATTTTTATTTCAAACCTCGGAGTCCTAAAATTAATATCAGCACAGTCACTGTGGAAAATGTGATGCCTCCTGTGGCAGAGGAGGGACGTCCTGCCTTCCTTTACCTTGGTTCCGAGTAGGCAGTGGGTAATCGAATCACCAGGATACAATTCAAAACATCCTCCAGGGTTCCAACCTCAGAGGGCGTGTGAATTCAGAGAAGCAGGCAGTAAGTCAGTGGGCCAGTCATGTTTACCCAGTTGACATCAGCTGTGATTATGTAACCTGATATGGGAAAGTGGCCCAAGGATAGAACCGAGCAGAAAGTCAATGGTTACTGGAGACATGTGAGCTAACGTGAAACACATGTTATTCAGCAGTGAACCTGTGCCCCCTTTAATCCAAGTCGACTCAGCAAACAGCCTGTAGATCAGACTGCTCAGGGACCCAGGTGGTGACGACTCCAGGCATGGCTCCTGTGAATTTGTTCCTCTGCTAATTCAGTTTTTCCTTTCCTGTTTATTGGCTATACACTGTGTTCAAGGGACATCAAGGCAGGGGCATTTTGATGATCCTCCCCCTTCCTGAAACTCCAACCAACTGAAGTATGGTCAGGAGATGGGGTTGATGGTGGTAGAAAGGAGACACCTGTAGCCTGTTGACGATCTAACACCACACGCCTCAGGTAAAATTAGTCCCTTAATTTTGAGACTTGTTAATTTGCCTGGCTCAAATCACACATTCTCTTGTGTCGATCCAGATCCTTCCCTAGACTGCACAACTTTCTAGGTGACCAACCCCAACCTACCCACCTTCTCAGTTTTGCTTACAAGGCCCTTGTCTTAGTCCATTTTCTGTTGCTATAACTGAATATCACAGACTGGTATTTATTCATAAAGAGCGGACGTTTACTTGGCTCATGGTTCTGGAGGCTGGGCACCCGAGAGCGTGGCACCATCATCTGGTGAGACTTTCTTGCTGTGTGGTAACATGGCAAAGGGAATCACATGGGGAGCCAGCAACCAACCTAGCAGAGAGAGCTCATTTTTATAACAAAGCCACACCCTGATAACTCATGAATCCCTCAATCCACGTGTGGATTAATCCATTAATGAAGACACAGCAGAGCCCTCAGGACCTAAACATCCAAGTGTCCCTCCTCCACCTACCATATTGGAATTTTGGGGTTGGAATTTTGGGATTAAGCTTCTAACATATGAATTTGGGGGACACTTTCAAATCAGCCCTCCTCTGTCCAGGCCTGTCTCTCCTGCCTTGTTTCTGACCACTGCAGCCCAGCATTCACACGGTGCTTACCCCACGTTGAGCTCCTGCACTCCCCAGACTGCGGTCTACCCTGCACACTCCATGCCTTCACACATGCTCTTCCTTCTGTCCAGATCCTCCCTCCGTTCCTCTTTCCTCTCTAGAGGCCCTCTTCGCTCTTGGAGCTGCATCTCAAGTGCTGTCTCCTCCGAGTCAGGACTGCAGAGCATGGCGGGGCTGACTTCCTGGTGAAGAGAAAACTCATAGACAAGATTTATGCTCATAATAGGAGGGTTGGGAGTGGATAAACAGTGACTCGGCTGTCACAGTGTTGGGGCTGCAGTGTGTGGGACGGTGGCTGTGCCACCTGGTGCGAGGAAGACAGTGAGATGAGGAACATCCTGGCAGGGACTTTGAGCTGTGTTTCGCACACATCCTGAGCTTACAGGTGCATAGCAAGTTACTTAACCTCTCTGGGCCTCAGTCGTCTCATCTGTAAAATGAAGGTGGGAATTAAGGAGACAGGATGTCGCAGTTTTCCTGGCACACCTCTGATAAAGCGTCTCTGTCTGACTGTTTTGTCTGGTTGACTCCCCAACTTCACTGTCAAAAATGTCCTAGTTTAATAATCGAATATTATTCAGTCACAAAAAGAATGAACTACTAGCATCATTTATGGCAACATGGATGAGCCTGGAGGACACTTTGTTAAGTGAAATAAATCAGGCACAGAAAGACAAATACTACATGTTCTTACTCAGTGTGGAAGCTCCAAAGGTGGATCTCACAGAGACAGAGTGGTGATCATCAGAGCCTGGGTGGAGTGGGGCAGAGGGGTAGCGATAGGATGGTGGACAGGATGGAGGTCAGTTGGATAGGAGGAAGAACTTCTGATGTTCTGTTGCACAGGAGGATAACTGTGATTAACAACAGTTAATTGGATATTTCAAAATCCCGGTAGGAAGGTTTCGAATGTTTCAAACACGAATGATAGATGTCTTAGGTGATGGATAAACTAATTACCCTGATCTCATCATTACACATTGTATATATGTATTGAAAGGCCATACTATACTCCACAAACGTGTACAATTATATGTTAATTTAAAAGTTTTTTTAAAGTTCCAGTTTAGACAATAAACCGTATGGTCACCATACCGATAGTAGTGCTGTCTGCACATGGGCATTGTAAGGACTCAGCGTATGCCCTGGCTGTCAGAATAGCGCCTGTGTTACCGCGTAGTCTCCCCTTTTACATTTTAACTCAGAGGGAGAGGAGCCGATAGGCAGCTAGAATTGGTTCCCATGGTGAAGTGCTTGGGACCTGAGACTTAGAAAAGTGGCCAGAGGATTTCTCTGCCCCTCCAGTCTTCAGACCCCATCACAAGACTGTTTTAGGGTTGCTCTGTTCTGTGAACTGGGTGAAGGGCACTCTATCTGTTTCTCTGTCTTTCTGTCTGTCTATCTGTCTCTCTCTGTGTCAGAAAACCACTCTTAGGTTCCTATTGGAGGCCCCTCTCCTGAGCCTACCACATGGACACGGCCTGGTTCCTCTAAACCCTCTATCTAACCACTGTGGCCTGCAGAGTCCTCTGTAAATGTGCTAGGCTTCCCTTTTCCATTATCTGGGGGCAGACGATGGCAACATTAAACAAAGGGTCAGCTTTTTGTCAGCATCCTGCCCGTGGCGAGAACCCTCATTCATGCTGCAGAATCACTATTTCATGAATGGAGACCACCTAAACAGGAACATCCTGTCCCAAGCACCAGACCTTGGCAGTTTCTGATCACGAAGTCTTTCCTGACCAACACTGTCCTAGACTCTGCCACCAAGTGTTATCCATATTCTCCTTGGGCTCCTGACAATTTCCTACATCACCACCATCTCTTGGTTTTAACTTGCACAATGTTTTCTTTGGGGTCAGAGTAGGGGGAGGACAGATTCCAACAACAACAACAACAAAAAAAAGTCCTCAGTGGCTGCTTTGGCAGAATTTAGTCTTGATTGTGTTCTGCATCCTCTTGTCCTTGTTCGTGTGGTTAGTAAAGTCCTATTGTTTGAATTCCAATAGCCATGGATCTTTTCCAGTCCTCGGGGGGCCTGGAAGATAAGCAGCCATATCATGGGAAGTATTTAGACTCCGTCTGGGAAACATAAGAAGTAAGTGGGCAGAATGAGCGAGGGTAGTGGCCACGGTGTGTTCAGCAGCCAGAGAAGTAAAGCTGTCAGACACTGACTGGATGGTGTTTGGGTTGTCTGCAGCGCACAAAAAATGTGTTACTTCCCCTTGCTTTTGAGCAAGGAAGATGGTTAAAATTGTGGGGGATAAGTAGGCAGCAATTCCTCCTTATCTGTGTGATTGCTCTAGAGAAAACCCACAGGTAGTCCTTTAGCCTCTGAGAATCGCCATCTAAGCCAGTGTCCTAACTTTATGGATGAGGAGTCTGAGGCCCTGAAGACTCAAGTGGGCACAACTATTAGGCAGCGAGTGAGGCTGCAGCCAGGGACTGCTGAGTGTTCATCAAGAATGTGTGTGCCGCAGAATTCCTTCACTGGGCTCCAGACACTGCCGAAAGCCAACCACGTGACAATGGACAAGTCTCTGAACTTGGGCCCTCTGGTTCTTTATCTGTCAGCTGAACCCTGGGGACCACATGACCTTGGTGCTGCTTTCCAGAAACAACATTCCAGAGTGCTCTGCTCCCTTTCCAGCCTGCGGGACAGCACGGAGCAGCCTTACCTCCCGGGCCACGGGCACTTTGGCCCCCCAAGTTCTGGGCAGGAGGCTTTTTTCCCCACAGTGGCAAAGGTGGTTCAAGATGGAGGACTGTGGGGTTTCCAGACTTCCAGGCTGGTGGTTCCTTCCCTTTGACCTGGGAGGGCACGGGGAGGGATAATTTCTCTCTGCCCCTACTTCTCTCTGACTCCTCCTGCAGCGTCCATACTTGAGAACCAGTGCAGGACCCCAGTAACATGCAGATCTCTGTAGCTGGGCCCTGCAGTCTGCTAGCCGGGGACCTCTGCTTGTCATTGCCTCCTCTTGCCTCCCAGTTTCTCCATTTGTAAAATGAGGATAGGAATGGCACCTGCTTCCTGGGGCTGTGCTGAGGACTGAGTGTCAGTGTGTGGAAAACACTGAAAACTGACACACAAGAAGGGCGTTGGATTGCCAGGTGTTATTATCATTGACGATCTTGTACCTGCCCGACACACAGAAGAGTAACTCCCTTTGATGACTCTGGCCGGGGACTGAGTTGCTAGATTCTAGCTGATCTGAATCAGATCCACGTAGCACCCAGCAACCTTCCATCACCTTTTGAAATGGGACTACCCTGAACCTCCCAGAAAAGCATTTTCCCCAATTAAAATGATGCCTGTGTAACCACAGTCAGGCTAAGGTTTTCATTTGTCACAGACTCAGACTCCTCTCCAGATTCTACTAGGGGGCTGATTAAGTGTCATACAGTATCATATTACTCCAACACTGTCACTTCCCTGTCCAGCCACCCCAGGAACTCCCTTTGGAAGAAGATGACTAAATTCTGAACCGTCTCTGTCCCTATGGATTTGACACTGAGGTTTACTTGTTTCTTAACCCCCTTCCCCTGCCACTCCCAGCCCCCTGCCCTTCTCTGCTGGCATCTGTGGCCTGGTAACAGCACCAGCTCCTCACATCCAGAGAACATAAATGAAGCTGGCTGGTTTGGGGCTTCTCTTTCTCTCTCTGCCTAGAAGCCTGCAGCACAGAGCAAGGAGAACTCTGCCCCCTTCTCTGATTTTAATTAGGATGGATGCTTCCTGCAAGGCTTAGTTCTATTTTTCTAGCTCCAGACCAAATGTATTGGGTGAGCAGGCCTGGCGGTCTTCAGAGGGATGTGCATGCCTCGGGGCTGCAGAAGACCATCTTCCAGGGGTCTGCCGGCACCTGTGCATCCAGAGGACACACAGGACAGGTGGAGCCCGATGTGAGAGAGAGAGATGATGGGAACCCGGAGCATGGCCATGCTGATCCGATTCTCAAATGCCCCGTGCCATGAGCACTTTCCATCTGCCATGTTCTGTGTTTGCCCAAATATAGGGTAACTCCCAAATAACACAACCCCCACTTCCCTGACGAAATAAATTTAACCTTTTCTCTTTTTTCCTCCCTTCTTTCTTTCCCTTTTTCCTTTCTTTGCCAATTTAATAGGAATCAGAACGGTGGCTGCCTTTGAGGTGAGGGGTGAGAATAGACTGGAAAGGGGCCAGAGGGAATTTTCTGGGGTTTTCTGTACTTTCATTAGGATGGTGTTTACTGGGTGATCTCATCGGTCAAAATTCATCAGACTGCACCCTTAAGATCTGTGCACCATATGGAATGTAAATTTTATTTCAATTTAAAAATGTTAGGGAAATGAATAGTAAACTATCTACATATAATATTTATATTATTATGTAATTACAAACTTAAAATCATGTAAGAACAATACATTTATTTATAATACTTTTTCCATTCACATTGTACTATTAATTTTATTCAAACATGCATCTTCTGAGATCCATGCATATTACTACTAAGCCACTTTTTTAGTCAACACTTTTCTAGAATGTATCATTTTCAATTTCTGTCATTTATTTGAAATGCAGAACTTTTTTATTAAAATTTATCCAGAATTATAGAGATTTACAGACCATTACGTAAACTTATAGACCTAATACATTGTGCCTTTTGCATATAACAAAAAGCAGTGTAAACAACCACATAGCTGCAGCATTAAGTCACAACTACATGGTGTACTTGTTACTGTTTTAAGTTTGGGTCATTAGGTTCTTGTTTTTAGGATATCTTTATTCCTCTGAATTCTCATTCCCTTCCCCCTTTGCCCTCTTCTTGTTCCCTTGGATCCTTTGCCTACTGGGTTAGATCTGTTCCCTTGTCTTTTTGTATCCATATTTACCATTTTCTTTGTTTGTATTTTGCCTAACTCAACTGAGGAATGCCATATGGTATTTAAACTTACGAGTCTGGTTTATTTTAATCAACATTATGTTTTCCAGGTCCATCCATTTTCCTATAAATGACTCTAATTTGTCCTTCTTTATAGCTGAGTAGTGTTCCATTACATATAGATACCACATTTTGTTTATCCAGTTATCTGTTGGTGGATATGCAGGCTGAAATGCAGAGCTTTTTGAATCCATGGTTGATGCTGAAATTTTATTGCAACTCACAGATCTCCATTTGCATGACACTGTAGCAGCTGCTTTTCTCATTTGTCTTCTAAGTGAATATTAATACTTGTTACCACATGAGTAATGTATCACTTTCTAAAATGAACTTCAAAGTATTTATCATAATGTTCCGTAATTGTACCCAAAGAACAATCAACCAAATCTGCCTTAAACTTCATTGCCTCTTTTCTACTAGACCCTCTAGTAACCTCTAAATTTGTCCAAAACCAGCGTTGACTGAGACCATGTCAGGCTGATGTGTCTTCCCCAAGCGTTGCAATTCAGAGAAAGTAATTCAGTATCCCACATTATGAGAATGTTTAAAGAACAAGTCCCAAACTGTGAGATAATTTTAAAGGCAACATTCCCTTTTCTAATAGTTAATTTGAGAAAATAAAGCTTCACTTTATTTATTTTCAAGCATATATAGTAAATCCTAGAATTTGTTCAGACTAATGATGAAATAGAGACTAATTTAGCAAATTTTGGTGATCTCATTTTATAGTTCATTATTAAAAGGTAAGTATTCTAAAGTTAGAAGTCTCTTTATGTAAAAACTTTAAAACTTGCTCCCTACCACAAATCAGAAGTGGAAACATTCTTAAATAAATTCAAAAGCATTATATTTTACTCCGGGGCATTAAAGCTAAGAAAGCTTAACTAGATGACT
Source organism: Hystrix cristata (assembly GCA_004026905.1). Classification (NCBI taxonomy): domain Eukaryota; kingdom Metazoa; phylum Chordata; class Mammalia; order Rodentia; family Hystricidae; genus Hystrix; species Hystrix cristata. The sequence continues at coordinate 163,437 of PVJO010000972.1, forward strand.
GATTACCAATAGGACTGTGAACACAATCCCGAATTGTGAATTCCTAATTGTTAATTGTTGGGTCTGACCTTACATCTTGTCCAGTCTTTAGCTACAACCCATGTGATAGGATGAAATACAAAGAAGACTTGTTTTGTTCAAAACTTCCTCAATATAGATGTCGAAAATTGAGTGTTTTTAGAGAAGCCAACCTAAAAGGCTACACACCATTGTTTTGCTGTTTTGATTTTCATATTGCTGACGGAAGCCAAATCAGGTACCTCACCGAGAGCTCACCGGGTGTATTATTTCTTTTCTGGCCCAGGACAGTGGCTGTCCTATTTTTGTTTTTTCTTTCCTTCTTGGTAGTAGAACCCTAGTTTTAAATAGTGTCGTATGTGGCAGAATAGAGAAGGAGCAGAGATGAGGACCACAGCGGTGCTTGACACCCTTTCTCTCTCTCATACGAAGGGCTTCTGCAGGGTTAGCAGCACCCCGTTGGAACACTCTGGAAATGTCCGACAGTGGGCCGTGCATAAGGTCCACTCAGAGCCCTTAAGGTCTCAGAAGGCCTGAGCTCCAGAGTGCTCCTGAGCTTGTTTCTTGGCAAGCATATTAACCGGAGTCTCACTTTCCTCATCCAGACAAATAGCATTAGCGCCTATCTGAGAGAACTGCTCTGACGTTTGTAAGTGTGCCTGGAAAACATGAAGTGTCAGGTTCGTTTTATTCCTAAAGTCTTAAAATTTCCTAATCATACCTTATTTGCATGTCGTGTGCCATCTCAGCTGTTATTTAGGGACTTGAGATGAGCATTTTGTATTATATGCCCATTTTGATGTAAGAACTTCTACCTTAAAACACTTCAGCCAGAGCCAGGCATGGAAGGATACCGCAGTCCCAGCCACAAGCAAGGCCGGGACAGGAGGCTCGCTTGAACCCCACAGTTTAAGGCTCTCTTGGAAAACATAGCAAGACTTGTCTTTTTTTTTAAAGGCTTGTCAGCCATTCATGTCCACTGAAGGAGCGACAGGAGGAAAAAGGGAGAATTTGGGCTCTATAGCTACTGTCTCTACCACAAGGGGTTCCTGGTCAGGATCTGTTCTTGGGACTGACCACTCTGACAGGCCTCTCTTCATTTTCAGGTGGGCCAAGAGAAGGGAAACTGCTCTTTCCAGAAAAACCCAACGCCCTGCATCATCCCTCAAGAACAAGAAAATATCTTCCATACCATATTTGCTTTTTTCACAAAGTCTGGAAGAAAAGTCTTGGTAAGGATTTGCTCAGAGGCTGAGTTAACATAGGTGGTCCTTATTAGGAAGGCAAGTCTGAGATGAAAGGCCAGTTTTCTATTTGGTATTTGCTATTTCCCAAATCTGGTTTTCATCAATTGACTTATAAAGTCACACGGACTGTGGTCAACTCCTGTTTCTCAGCTTGAGGTTTCAATCAAAGTGTTAAATTTATTTTCCAAGTTCCTTTGCCTGGCAAAGGGACAGCTTTTGCAACCCACCAAGTACAAAGTGAAATATTTCTTCAACTAGTATAAATCTAAACAAGCATGATGGTTCTTGTACAACCACTTCGAAAAACTATTTGGCAGTATCTCCTAAAGCTAAATATATCTGTACTCTTTGACCTGCAATATAAACCATTCCTAGGTATGGTCCCCAAGATAAATACAGTCATGTGTCTGCCAGAAGACATAGACAAGTGTGTTCAGAGCAATTCTGTGATAACTAAAAGCTGAGAACAATTCAGATATTTATCAACAAGTGAATGTGTAAACAGTTGTGGTATATTCATGTCCTGGAATATTGCACAGCAATGAAAAAGACCAAACTACCACTACATATAACCACACAAGTAAATCTCATAGACATGATATTGAGTGAAAGGAGTTAAAGACAAAAGGATACATACTGGAATATTTCACATATATGGAGTTCAGAAATAGCAAAAACTAATCAGTGGCAATAGTGGTCAACATAGTATATACTTTTGGTGGAATATCAACAGGAAGAGGCCTGAGAGTACTTGTTTAGGTGACAGAAATTTGTGTCATGATCAGGGTGGCAGTTCTCCAGGTATAAACACATGTAAAAACATATGTGCTTGGTGGGTACACTTCATGTTTATCCTATTTATTATACATATTATACATCGTGAAGGTGTACAAATACCAAAGAGAAAAATTCCTCTTTTTGCAACTTTGAATTTACATTTCTCTTGGTAATTCATGTTTTCTTGAGAAAGAGTCACATGACTTCTTAGCCTCTGATGTACATAAAAAATGATCATGAGTGCGTCATGGCGGCACATGCCTGTAATCCAGGACTGTATGAGGCTGAAGCAGGAGAGTGGCAAGTTCAAGTCCCACCTGGGGAACTTAGTGATGCCCTGTCTCAAAATAAAAAGGTCTGGGGACATAGCTCAGTGCAGAGGCCCTCGGGTCAATCCTTGCTACTGAAAAAAATTTTTAAAACCACAAATGTGTGTTTGCCATTGCACAAGCAGAAATTACATAATACAGAACATCTATCCTGTATTCAAAGTTCACAAGAACACTGTCAGAATATGGAGATGTGTTTCTGTTTAGGAACAATTGGGCTTTTCTGTGAAATCTAACTTTTTGTTGGATTAACCTTGGAGAGCTGCTTTCTGAAGCCTGCCCAGCACCTTCTAGGCAGGAAATCCCTTGAGTGCCCTCTGGTGGCAAGAAAAGATAATTACATCTTTTTTCCTTTTTTATTTTTTGTTTTGTTGATTTTATTCCCTCCGGTGCTGGGGGTCTGACACAAGGCCTCCCCTACTCTAGGCAAGCACTCTTCCGCTGAGCTACATCTCCAGACCTTCATCTTCCTTTTGTTTTTTTCTCTGCCAGGAATTGCCTTAGTCACCAGAAGTTCTAGAGTGTAATACTCAGTAAATGGTTGTGGATTTGTTTTTGTTCTTAATACTGTTGGACAATTCTCTGGTTTTTTGTCTTAGGATTGTGAAAATGCAGGAATGTCTTGCCTAACAATACACTGTAACCTTAGTGCTCTCACTAAAGAAGAAAGTCGTACAATAGATGTTTACATGCTACTCAACACAGAAATATTGAAGAAGGTAAGTCCTGAGGACCAGCACTCTTGGCTTCATTGAAAAACACCTGACACTCTGATTGCACCTTCCGAAAGTTTTCTGGCAAGTACCATTGGTGATTCTGCTGCCACATGCCGGGGCGGGGGTCTGTAATCAATTGCTTGCTATTTAAAGTGTGGTCCAAGGATCAGCAGCATCACCTAGGTTTGTTAGAAAAGCACAGTTTTGGACTCCACCACAGACTTGTTAGATCAGCATCTTGATTTTGTCAAGCTTTCTGGGTATTTTTTTTTTTTGTACATTTAAGTTTCTCTTGTTTTAGTTTGCATCAGAATCACCTGAAGACCTTGTTAAAACTCAGATTCCTTGAGGATAGAGTCAGATTCTGCAGTTCTGACAAGCTCCTAGGTGACGCCAGTTGTTCCGTCTGGAGGCCATGTTTTTCATCAAGGTCTGGCAAACCCTTTCTGTAAAGGCCAGTTGGAACTATTTTAGGTTTTATAGACCATACAGTCTCTTGTAACTGCTTGACTTAGTTATTGTATTGTGTCAAAGAAGCCAGAGATGACACTCATAGGAATAGGCATAATGGTATTCTAATAAAACTTTATTTATAAAAACAGAGAGAGGGCCAGATCTGACCTATTAGTCCTAAGTTTGCTGACCCCTTGTTTAGATAACTCCTTGTTTCACAAGAGCCCAATTATTGAACCTCAGGTCACTTTGCTATTACCAGTTTACCAAAAGTGATTCTAAAAGTATATCAAAAAATAACTCAATCAGTAAATTAGTGTCCTAAAAGAATTGTATAAATGTATTATTATTTGTTTTAAGAGCTGCTGAGTTTGAGAAGCCACTTCCAACAAGATACTGTAAAAATAATTGCATGTGAAGATAAAACAAAATATGCCTGTTTGCCACAAAGATTCTATTTATTTTCCTTTGGAGACTAAATATATTTAATATGTATAAAGCCATCAGTTGGTAATGAATACCCTTAGAGTAGTCATTTTGTGGTTATTTTTGAATTAGACACAGCAGTGACCTGCTAACCTGAAAAGATGCAGGATTGGGAGGTGTTTTTTCCTACTTTCTGCTGCAGCCTCCACACATCTGTGAAGATCTGGGTCCAGCATCAGGTTCCTGGATTTGCTCTGGGGGGAAACTGGTTTGGGAAAGTTGGGCTTACACACAGTGCTTTCTTGGGGTCACTCTCTTTTGTAAAGGACATTGCTAGAGGACCTGGCATTAACTAGAGCCCCACTGGCATCCTCTGTTTCCAGAAGGGAGACTGGAAGCCCTGTGTCACAAGGGGTCCCTTCCTGCATGGAGTCCCACCCCAGCTCAGGGTGTAGCACACTTATCTGTCCCGTCCTTCTTCTTGGTAAATGGTGTTGCTGTTGTCTCTTTTGCCGTCTAGCCACATGGCTGCTGCTTTCAGTTCAATTATGTTTACTTATTTTAACCGTGTGTAACTCTGCAGCCTGGTTCTTCCGCTTGTCTCTCCCAGTGACCTGTGGAGACCCTTTGCCAATGAACATGTCACACCAACTGATGTCACTATGAGTCAGCCACACCAGTGGAGCCCCAGGCAGGAGAGCAGAGAACTGTAGGTGTCATACAGAGCTCCGGAGGCTCAGTCTCCAAGTGCCTTTCCAGCAGAAGCTCCAGGTGCAGAGGAAAGCCTGACACAAAGCTGATCTGCAAGCCAGATGAGGCCCCAGCTGCTCCTGGAACTGAAGTGCTTAGTGCTGGTCCCCTTGACGCCATCTACGACCTCCTTCAGGGATTTGAGCCGGATGGTCCCAGGGGCCATCGTGACTTCCCTGAGGATGTGGAACAGCGCCAGCCTTGTGGTTGGCCTGGACCAAGACTTGTGTTTATTTTTCTTTGGACCTCAAGGTCTGGCCCAGACGAGGAAATTTGAGGCTTTATTGTTTTGACCTTAACAAGTTTTCATTTGAAATATAGAATCTGATTTTTTTTAATCATTAGAGGATTCAGATTTCCTTGAAAGCAATCTTCTTCCAGTCCACAGGGCTTTCTTCACTGATTCTGCAACAACCAGGGATCTATTCCATGCCAGGCTCCTCATATGCTTGACCCTTAACTTTGGCAGTTATCATCACCATCATCATTATTAACATCCAAGATAATGACACAGTGATTATTGATGATTGAAAATATAATATCCTTGGTACAGTACTTAAAACCACAAGTTTTTACAGCTTAAACTTCTAAAAGAAGCCACACATGGGTAGAATGCGTATGATCCTGGCTACTCAAGAGGCTGAAGTAGGAGGATCACAAGTTTGAGCCCTGCCTGAGCAACTTAGCAAGATATTGTCTCCAAAAAAATTAATTTTTAAAAAAGAAATGGCTGGGATATAGCTCAGTAGAGTTCTTGCCTAGCATATACAAGGTATGGGTTCCAAATCCAGTACCACACACACACAAAAAAAAGAACCAAAACAAAACCGTAACAGATTACTTGCATACAGTATTATTTTCAGTTTAAAGTGAGTTTACTGGAACAATTCCTTTGAATGACAGGATTCCTAGAAGCATTTGAAATGTATTTTGCTGGGTGGATGTGAAAATGTGTGGAATAGATTTGATCAGTGTATACTATATGCTTATATGGAAATATTACACTGAATCCCATTAACTGGTACAATTACATGTTTATAAGAAAAATGTTAAATGTGTTTATAATTTCTTAGAAAAAGACAATAGGGTTTGAGGTATAACTCAGTAGTACAGCACCTGCAAGAGTTCAATCCCCAGCACCACCACAACAAAAAGAACAATAATTTGTACATGACTCCCAGGTACAGTATATAAACTAGGATCCCTATGTTCTATCCCACAAAGCTTTCGTGATTTCTTTGGTGGAGATTAATAAAGGGCCCCTTTAGAATTTTTATCTAGAGAAAGAGTCCTCCCCTTTCCTATTTCTTTGTAGGTTTAGCCAAAAATGAGTTAAAAAGTGTGATCCTCTGTCTGAGTTTATTTTCTGTTGCTCTAACAAAATTCCAATGACTGGCAAATGTATAAAGAACAGAGGGTTATTTGGCTCACAGTTCTGGATGCTGGGATGTCCAAGAGTATGAGGCCAGCATCTACCAACATGTGGTAAGGGCCAGCTTGTTGCATCATAACCTGGCATGAAGGGCATTACATGGTGAGACAGGGAAAGCATACGAGCTCAGCTCTCTCTTCCTCTTCTAGTAAAGCCACAAGTGCCATCACAGAGACCCTAATGCCATCACCTCCTCTAACCCTAATTACCTCCTGCAGACCTCACCTCCAAGTAGCATGAACATATGATTTGGGGGAATAATTGCCCAACACATGAATTCTGGGGGACACATCCAACCCATAGCAGGCTCTCTGAGTGACAAGCAAGATGAATTAATGCAGTGGGTTCTTACTGGCAAGGCCTAGCCACCCCCACAGGAATGCTGAATGTTCCGTTCTCTGCCCTCTGTTTCCGCAAGGCAAGCCAGGCGCCTCTCCACTCCACGGTCAGTGCACACCCTCTGTACCACTGGCCTGAGGTTCCGGCCCTTCCCTGGGCCATGGTTTTGCAATCCCTGTCTTTTTCCACATTCCATTTCCATCCCTGCTTTGGAGCAGTCTTCTCGTTATCTGGATCAGTGGCTTTGAATCAGAGCCCATAGCAAGGCTTCTGCCTACTTCTGCCAGCAGGCAATTCTTCAGTCTTAGATGTTCCCCTGCCCCGGTCCTTTTTGTTTTTAGGCTTCATTTATAAGCTAGATGTTTTCTCTCCTTCGCCTCTCTGTTTGGGTACTCTCTTTAATGTTCAATAGCTTTGACCCAAAATAATTCCATTTAAGAGCAAACAAAGAGTTAAAAGTAACTTATGGGAAGGATTTGAGGGTTGTGGTCAGGCCAGGGAGATGCCTATAAAATGGAAATCAGATGCCTTCTATAGAATGCCAGGCCTGGATTTGTTGTACACAATCAAATAGCTTTATTTATCCTCAACTGTTTGTGAATACATCAATATCAATATTTAAATATCCGGCTCTTCCCACTGGGAAACCACAGCACATAAGTTTGCACGTGTTGATTACTGGCCAATGCTTTAGTTCTATATGACCACGATCTGAAAGAATCCTCAAGAGAAACACTGGAAGTCATGTTTATATGGGCCCCTCGGATGGGGAGGTTTCCAGTTCAGCGATACAATTTTTGTCTGGTTTATGTGGAATCTTGGAATATCAGTTCTGCCTAATGCCGCTCAAGGAAAAATCACTGTCATTGAAAAGTCTTACAGTGAGTCGTGTTGTTTCTGCCCTAGGACAGTTCATCTGTCATCCAGTTCATGGCTCGAGCCAAGGTGAAGGTGGATCCTGCCCTGCAGGTGGTGGAAATAGCCAACGGGAACCCGGAAGAAATGACGGTGAGTCAGCCCCCGGCACAGCCCTCCGCGGAGGCTGAGTGAAGCCAAGTGACTGGAGATGTGGAGCTGGAATTTAAGGGTAAAGATAGTCTCCCAGCCAAGGGGGCTTTGTGGTGGGCCTCCAGACCATGCTATCTTGGCTTCCAGGGCCCCACAGGGAATTCTGTGGTTGTTCTTGTTGTGCTAGCATTGTTCTTAGGATCCATAATTGTGTGAATGTTTCCTGCTGTGATTGGTCAAAGGAAAAATAGTCTGCAAGTACCCTTGACGGGGCTTGTTTTTCCACTCTGAAGCCAGGACTATTTTTATCTTTCTTAGACCTTTCCCTGAAACCTCATCTGCCTTCCCAATCACATTCCTCTGTAGACAGACACTAGTTCCCCCCAAAACAAGTTGTTTGATTAGCTTGAGGCGGTCACATCCAAATTGCCAAGACCTAGAACCTTGTCTCTCACCCCCTCCCTGCCCCCTTATCCTCCATAAAATGCAGTTGGCATGCAGAGCACAGGGACATGGGAGGGCGAGGCACACTTCAAGGGCTGCGTGCAGGGGTGAGGGAGAGACTGGGGGTGTGGCTGGCAATTCTGCCCTTATTCTTGTCATCCATCGTTTGAGCCCACTCTAGAGGAGGAGAACTGCTCAGAACTGCTTTGCCAGTGAGCTGTGCAGGGATGCTTCCTTCAGCACTCCTTCTAGAGAATGTACCTGCTCAAGGGAGTTCCCCTCTCAAGGAAGAGTCGATGCTAATGTGACAGGTTTACCAAGTGATCAATTCATAAAGATTACCTACTTAACATAAAAATCATTTGTGAACTTATTTCCTGAAAACAGAGATGCTACGTGTTGAAATATCAGGATGTAGATTTGACCAAATCTCACTCTTTTTAAGTCCCCGGCTGGGAAAAATTCCTACAGAAAACAAGTCCTTTGGGATTTCAGGAAAATTTCAGGCCTGTTCCTGGTTTTGCTGACCAAGAGAGGAGAGCATCCATGAGTCCCAAGCGATCGGGAAGGCCTGAACGGGTGAGGGCCGCAATGTGTGTGAAAAGTCAGGTACCCCACACGCTGTGAAGGGCCATTTTGGGGGTCAGCTTTCTCGATGTTGGACAAAATGCCTGATACCCACAATTTAAAAGAGGAGAGGCTTCGTTTGGCTCATAGTTTCAGAGGTTCTAGTCCATGATCCGCTGGCCCCAGAGTAGAAACATCATGGCAGAAGGGCAGAGTAGAGCGAAGCTGCTTAGTTCACGGCAGCGGGAAGCAGAGCACAGAGCAGATGTGCTTCTAGTGACCGGCCTCCAGCTGGGCCCTACCTTCCGATGGCAGGTTCAACTCTGGATTGACCACTGACGAGTACAGTATCCCCATGATCCAGTCACTTTTCTGGGAGGCCAATCCCATCCGGCTGATAATTAAGCTTAACCATCACAGACAGAGTGTCAGAGGTAGACCTGAAGTTCTCTATTCACCCGAACTACCATCCAAGCACTAGTTTTAATAATAGAAATGATAAGAAAAATGCTCAAGTGTTTCACTACTTAGGGTTAGTTTTTCTAGCAGATCAAATATTTGCAGTTGGCTTTTGTGTTTTCACCTCTTCCTTCTGGCCATTTAACTACAATTCAGGTCTTCACCTGGGAGGTGAGAAGAAGCAGTTGGTCCCTGCTCTTTATCATAGCTGTGATTAAAGTTATATAGAATGAAATATGTGCCCAGCAGTGTGAACAGCTAGAGCTAATGGAAATAATTAACAGGTTTCCTACAGGTGAAATTCCTGTGTAGATGAGGGAAAAAAGCACTGGGCACAGTGCCCTTTACTAGAGGAGTGAGCTGTGGAGCCCAGGAAGACATTGCTTAACATCCTGTTGTGTGATTCTGAGTCATCTGTCTTCCCCTAGGATACTGTTTCCATCAATTTCTGTTTCATTTTGAGCATGGGGGTAATATTGTCATTATCAAGAGTTCTGAGAAATATGCTGGGTTTTTTTTTTTTTTTTTTTTTTTGCTATACTCCCAAGAAAATATTAACATGTACAGGAATCCCATTATGCCCCGCTTTCCCTCCTTTCCCTGACTACCCTTTCAATTGTGAGCTAAAATGAAGTTCTGTAGTGTGTTCTCAACTTTCCTGGCAGGGAAAGAAAATCTTTTATAAGTACAAAGGTTTTCATGTTTAGAACAAGCACATTTTACCCTGAGTGATTCTTCTGAATGCCTGGCTCTCTGTCAGCTGTCCATCTGAAGGGGAATTTCCACAGAGGCTAGCCACCAAATTTAAATTGGGCCCAATTTCACAAGATCTCAGATTAGGCACTGAATCGTTTCGGCCTTGGAATGAACAGGAAATGTACTTGTGTCTGCTATCCAGTAGGGTGTGGGCAAAAAGAGGAAAACAATCCGATTTTTAACACGAAGGATTTTTAACTCCACAAAGAGGAGTTGTGTGTTTACTACAACAACCATGGTAGTAAATTTGACTGATAGGGAAATCAAAGAATTTTCCTGTGATTCTTTGTGTCTTTTATACCATGATACAAGAGTGCTATACAGAGTGAATTTGAGCGAATAACTAGAAATATGTATTCTGTTCTTAAGGCATTTGCCTTGTTTGTATGTGATAAACATACATATATGTATGTATGACGAGAACTGAATCAAATCTCCCCATAAGGTCAGCGTTGAAACTAACCATTGAATTTGATTCGGTTCTCATCCAGTTCAGTTTGCAACCAGAATTGTATAAAGAATTAAGTTCGTGAACCAAAGTACCACTGTATAATGTACCAAATCTCCAGCGTACTTCCCAGGCAGCATGGTAGCACATGTTCAAGACCAACGAAAACAAACCTGTCCGGCTTCATACAGACCCAGACCTGAGACTCGCAGGTGGAACCTGTGTGATTACAGAATCAAAGTGCTGGTTTGTGAGGTGCCAGTTACAATCCTCCCAATCTGTCTTACTTTTTTTTTTTATGGTTATAATTTTTTTTATTTTTTTTTATTTTTTTTTAACCAAGAACATGTATTGGTACAATGTGCATATAATGATCACATTCATCTCATTTATTTTGTACCTGTACGTGATGCATCTTGGTTTTCCCCCCTCAGGGAGTCAGGAGTAAGAGGAAAAGGACAGAAGGAACTGGTTGGGGGTCCAGAAATACAAAGATTTATTATGTAACCTTTATATAAATATAAAGAGTAGGGGAAACACAGCTGGTCATGCCCTGGAAAGCTGAGGAGTTCATCCCAGAGGGGCACCAGAGACCTCTTCCCCATGGTTTCATGTCCCATAATTTCAGTCAACTACAGTTCAAAAGCACCAAATAAAGAAATTCCGGAAATAAACAGTTCATAAGTTTTAAACAAGTTTTATCATAGGGTATTGTTATGATTGTTCTTTTTTTGTCATTAGTCATTGTTACTCTCCTATGCCTGATTTAAAAAGTAAACTTTATCCCAGGTATGTATGTATAAGAAAAAACATTTATTTATAGGGTTTGGTACTATCCCCAGTTTCAGGCTGGGGATGTGGAACATATTCCCTAAGGGTAAGAGGGGGACAGATGTACTACAGAATGAAAATATGAATAGGTTTCAGAGATCCCTATTTGTGCAGCCATTAAAAGGAGTCAAAAGATTTGGCCAGGGGGACTTCCCCCACCCCAGACCCTTGAATTGTCTACTGGGGCCCACAGATAGGGCAAAAGACTCAGTACCCCGTACTTTTAAGGAGAGTGACCGAGACCTGAGGGCAGAAACGCCCCCAAGGCAAGCAGAGACTGTAGAGCTAACAAGTGCTAGGAGACACTGCCCCAAACTCCCTTCTGTGTCTGTAGAAGAAGCTGGAATGAATTCCTCCTATTTTCTTGGTATTTTCAAGCAGCAGAATACATAATCAACATGTGAATTCCCAGATGAACAAGGAAATCTTGGCTGAGAGGGGTGCGACTAAAGCAAGATCTCAGGTGCAGGAGGAGAAACCTGCTCTGTCTTGCTCCAGCAGAATCAGAAAGGATTGGAAGGGTATCTGGGCGCTCTCAGAATTGCCAGAAGAAGCATACTGGGGTGTAAGAGGAGCCAAGAAATTTGAGGAGCCAGAACCGCATACTGGGAACAGTCACAGGAAGAGTCTGGTGTCCTGGCCGCCATGCCCAGCTGTCCTTATCTTCTCTTGACCTCCTGCTCTGGAGACAGGCAGGAGCTCCTCCCTGGCTGAGGTTAGGCCTCTGTCTCGAGGGCCTGACGCGCTGGCATTACTGGCTATAGCAGGGGGACCTCTGCTTTTCCCTGAGACTTACACAGGAAAGGACCTAGCACGGGGGGAGTACCTGGCACTGGGAGGGGATCCAGTACTAGACTGCCAAAAAGTGACACTCGTCTCCTCTAAGGTGCTCTGCAGGAGTGAAGCGCAGCACCAGGCTGGCCAAGCTTGGCCTCTTCTTGGAGCTCCCATCTGAATAAGAATCTCTGTTCAGTCATCCAGACCATTTTTTGGTGGTAGCTTCCTGGGAAATCTATCATCTTAATGAGATTATATGAAGCTCAATGAGAGAATATGAAGCTCTCTGTCCAAAGATGGGCCAGAGTGTGTGTCCTTCTTGCTTTGTTTTCCTTTAAGAAATAATATGCTTAAATGAGCTGTGCTTCCTGGCCAGTTCCACAGGGCAGATGTTCAGGGCCTTTTACCTCCTGCCGTGGAAACCGTATGTCCAGGGAGGCACTGGTTCACTCATGTGTCATACTGCCATCAGTGGCCCTTGTCCTACATGTGGGGAAAAAGGCTCTAATTTTAAGATGTCTCCAGAGATTCCACTGTGCCCTTCCTGGGTGAGATCCAGTCCATTCCTGTAGTGAATGAAGGGGCCTCTGATACTTGGAGAGAGGAAATGACTTGCCCGAGACTTCACAGGGACTGAGCCACGGATGGTAGGAGATTCTGGACTCTCAGATCGGTGCTCCTTCTCCTCTACCTGGCAGCCACGTGGTCACATGAGGAGACGCAGAGCTGTCTGGGTGAATGAGGCCAGACAAAGGAGCCATTACAGCTGCCCAGTGCCATGGACCCCACACAGCTCCTTCATACCGGAGCTGTCCCTTCTCAGTCCAGCTCAGACTGCAGGACACAGCCTAGTTACTGCCTGCCTGTCTTCACTTCTACATAAACCTGCCTGGTCAAGCGCTTGTTCACTGATTAGTTCTCATCTTTCTGGCTTTCTCCCTCACATCCCCTCTTTGGAATCAGAACGTTCACATTGCAAGTACATCCTAACCGTGTGACTTTGCAGTCAGATGAGCTCTGGAGCCTCAGTTTCCTTGTCCATAATGTGGAGAAGTGGTGAGAGGATCCAACAGTATCAGCTTGAAGCTCCTGGAACAGTGGTGGCAAACCTGTGGCACGAGTGTTACTGTATTTCTTTTAAGACACAAGATGTTAATGTTTGAGTTGTTCTTTCTAAGCTAAAATCTCAGTATTCAGGTTTAATTGCAGTATTGGCACTTTGTGATGAATAAGCGGGTTTTAGGCTGCAGTTTTGCACTCAGTCTCTAAAAGGTTCGCCATACTGCCCTAGAAGGATGGCTGGCCCGTGGTAGCTGTTTAGCGCACCACACATCACACTAGATCCTCTGACGTCTGCACCACCCCTTCTGCTGTGCCTTAACACTACCCTCACCGAAGCTGTGAGCCAGAATATCTCAGCTGGAAGGGGTGTCTTCTAACATAGCAACGGTTACTCCAAAGGACACCACTTACAGTTCCTTTGTTTCAGATGCAAAGTTTATAATTTTATTGTCAGTTAGACTGTGACTTGTGGCCAAGTATAGTTAAAATTATGTTCTAGATAACAATAATTTTTCTTCCTTGAAACTTAAATTACATTTTAGGATGAAGAGGGTCAGTGGAAGGTCATCACCACCCCCATCCTGTTCCATCAGCAACAGATGGTGGGTGGATCCTTCTCTTCACCCACCACCCCATAAATGAGAATTAAGCTCTGCCTGTCAAAAATTGAGGAATATCCCAGTATAGTCTGCAAACACCTGAACCGTGTTTCCTAGTGGTAGTTGTTTGTTTGTTTGCCCCCAGTTTATTGGGGGCTTGCTAAGGGTAGGCTCTGTCCTGGGGACTGGGGATGCAATGAGGAGCAAGATAGATGTGGCACCTTTCTCCCAGAGCTGACCGAGGGGACAACAAGAACAGTCATCAAGAAAGCAAACAGGTTTGATTTCCAATGGAGGCCAGTCTGAAGGAACAACCTGCTTCGGATTGGGAGCTAAGGGATGTTTCTACGAGGAAGCTAGGACCTGGAAGGTGAGAAGGAATGAACTTGGCAAGCATGAGGAAAGGTAGCCCAGTTGAGGGGGCGGAGAGCTGTATGAAGACCCACGTAGCTTAGCCTTTTCAAGCCACTGAAAAGCCAGGGTGGCAGGAACGTGACGAACTGTGATGAGAGCCAGGATGGAAGACGTGCAACACCAGTGGACAGTTAGATAGGGCAGCTTCTGTTTTCAGCAGGGAATGGCATGATAGGATGCATATTCTTTAGAAATCTCTGGCTATATGTGGATGGTGGATCATAAGGTCAGGGGTGGAAATGAGCTGGTTAGAATGCTGTGACAGTCACCTGGCAAGAAGAAGTGATGACAAAGGAGATGGAAGGAAGTAGACAGAAGATTTGTATCAGTACAGATGTGGCACTTTTGCCATGTGTAGGGAGTATCTGTCATGCTGGTCTGGGGGGAATCAGTACTATCTTGTTGTAAAACCTGTGTGTGGTCCATCAGCATTGGCAGCAGTGACTAGTGGCCCCGCTGCATCGGAGATGGCTGAGAGACAGTGAACCAAACGAGCAATAGCCCCCGCCTCTAAATGAGCTTCCCATCGTCATCATGATTATCATCAGCATTATTTTTGTTTGTTTGTTTTACATAACCCATTTCTAAATTGAAGTCTGCTTTGGCTGAATCAGGCGTGGGGCACCTGGAACTTCCCCCGTTTCTTTGGTCCCCAAGGAAGCCACTGCTGTGAAGGTTATATTTTAGCACAAGGTGGACCAAGCCATAAAATTCTTCCACTAGACACTAAATATAGCCCCAATAATTATGCAATTTTTATCCTCAAGATAAAAACCCAAAGATCCACACAGACTTCCAGAGACACACACGTGCGCGCGCGCGCGCACACACACACACACACACAGAGCCTTGCCTCACGCTATGATGATGGGCTCAGAGCGCCTGTGCTGAGTGGGTCCAGACAGCTGCATGAGTGGAGTGACCCCTGAATGAGTTCTGAAGTTGTTTTCTGGATGGACAAGGACAGGAAGCTCAGATACTCCAAATGAAGGCAGATAGTGTCATAAGTTGGATTCTCAAAAGCACATCCTGAGACGAAGGTGTGTGCAGAGGTGATAGATGAGGAAGGTGCTCCTCCTGGTGAGACCCAGAAAGAAGCAGGGCGGGGCCAGGATAGGAAGGGGACAAGGGAGCAAGAGTGAGATTTCAGAGGACATTTTCACCTTAGCCTGGTCCTGTGGAGAAATCTGGAGCACAAATGGCACCGCAGAGTTTTTCCTGCCATGAAGCAAGGGAGCTGGGCTTTCATATTCCTGTACCTGTTGGTCTCTGATGAGGTGCTGCCCGTCAGGTCCGAGACTCCAGGGTCCTTTTGTCCATGCTTGCGGGGGGGGGGATAGCAGCTAGCAGGGAAAGCATACAAAAGCTGGGGTGGGATGTAGTGACCCACAGGGGGGACCCAGAGGATCTGGGCAGAGAACCAGTGTTCGCTACATATGAATCTATTCTCTGCTTAAACGTTGGGTTCTCTGCACTATGTCCCATCAGTCTGAATGATTTAGTTGCTTTAAATGTGCTGGTAGCTGCTCAGCTCCTGTGATGTAATTAATTATCTCTGTCACTCTTGTAACATCTCTGTGGACTAAGTTACTACTCCCATTCTCTGTTGAAAAAACCGAGGCTCTGGGAAGTGAAGGGACTTGCCTGCAGTCCTTCAGCTCATCAGTGGGAGAGCCAAGACTGGCTACCCAGTTTGTCCATTTGTGAGCCTTGCGTCTTCTTTAACCCTTTGCTTTCGTGGCCTGTTCTGTCCTGCTGCCCAGTGCCGCTCCACAGGGAGCCCCTTCTGAGCAGGCGGCAGGCATCATCTGTGACACACAGCTGGCCGTCTGTCTCAGAGGTGACCCTTAGCTGCGGTGCTCCCACAGCGCGCCACCTTCAGACTTAGTGGCGTGTTGGTCGGGGACTCTTCCCTTGTGGCCTGACCCTTAACTGGAAGCGCAGACATGCAGTTGAGAGAATTTACACTCACTGGAGACCCTCTGTTGCTTGAGATAAATGAGCTGTGTTCTCTTTCTTCCTTTGAAGAGACATGGTGAGTACTGCAGAGGTAACAGATATAAACCTCTCAGCAAGGCGCTTGGTGCATAGTAAGTATTCTACAGTGTGACCCAACGTTCATAGCAAGTGACTTAGCAGCCCGTCTCCTCCCTCTGCACGCTCTTAACTGAGCAAGGGATTTCTGAAACCCGGCACCTGTGGGACATGAGGGCATATTTGGCATCTCTGTTTATCACAGCACAGACACAGTGTCCACTTTGCCAAATAAGTAGTTTATTTTCTGTTCATTTATATCATCTCCGGAAGTCTCTCTGTGCCTCTGAACTGGTGTGCTTTCTGAGCTGTGTCCTGGGAGCAGTTTAAAGCGTGGTTCGGCTGAGACCGTTTCTTCCAGCCCCCGCAGCCCTCTCTCACTCCTCCTTTACCCTGTACTCCTTCTGTCCGTTAGATGTGATCAGAAGCAGGTGAGATTGTAATTTTTATGTCCACAATGTTCTTCAGTCTCTTTTTATTTAAACTCCTCTCTGCCGGTGCTGCCACAGATGTGCCTCCCATCACTGGAGGCCCTCTGTCCAGCCTACCCACACTCTGGTCATGTTTTTGGGTCTTACAGAAACCTGGTCATTTCCAGCTATTGCATTAAGCATATTTTCAGTGGTGAAAACATAAAAGTTTCTAGAAACACAGAAGCAAAGGAGCTGCTGTGGTTTAGGTTTATCAGCTGCCTCCAGCTGGAAGTTGGCTCCTGGTCATTCCCTGACAGCTGCCCGCCAGCCTCAGGTACATAAAACTTACGGCAGCATGCAGGGTGCCCAGTGTCTGGCCTCCTCAAAGGCTTTGTTGAGACAAAGCCTCGTGGTCTGCATTTTCTTCTATTTGTTTGTTAGCACCCAGCCCATAAGCCCTCCAGCTTTGGCTGGAGGCACAGTCCGTCCCTTGGCTGATCAAAGCTGCTCATCTCTCATCTTCCTACGACCTACAGCTGCCCCCCTAAAGCCACCGGACATCTCCTCATCGTCAGTCTTTTTGCTCCTTTCATATCACCTCCTTCCCTATTGGAAGCATGAATCTACCCTGGGGAAGCGATTTCCCCTGCAAACCTCTCTCTGGAGCTCTTGTCCCTTATACCCCCATATCCAGTTCTTCTTTCTAATCTGTATTCTTTCTGCACCCAGAGTGCTCTTTACAAAATGCAAATCATGCCACTCCCCTGCTCTAAAACCCTCCATCACCTCCCCATCCTGCTTAATATAAAACATAATTCTTTTGTTTTTTGTTGCTCACAAGTTCTCACTATGTTACCCAGGCTGGCCTCAAACCCTATGTTCAAGGGATTCTCCTGCCTCGGCCTCCTCAAAGGCTGGGACTACAGGCATGTACCACCACACCCAACTAAGTATACAATTATTTTTATTTTTTTTTAATTTTTTGGTAGTCAGGGGATTACCTTATCAGGCAAGTGTTCCATCACCAAACTGTACCTTCAGCCCTAGCATATAATTCTGAATTCCAGCTCTTGTCTCATCAGCCTCATCCAAACTTCTTCCTGTGGCTTCTCGTTCATTCTGTCTGTTGCAGCCCACTAGCTGATGGCAGTGTCTCACCTCCACCAAAGAGGCTTTGTACATGCTGTTCCCGCTCCTTAGGATGATCTTTCCTCTCTCTTTGACTAGGTAGTTTCTGGTTATCCTTTACCTTCAGCTCAGGAACTCCTCAGGGAACTCTTCAATCACAGTGTTGCTTGTGTGTGTTTGATGGGTGTCCTCTGGCCAGAAGCTCGGTGAGGGGAGAGGCGGGCTGTTATTCGTTGGTGAGTCTGCGTGTCTGCACATGGCAGGTGCTACACACACATCCAAAGGATGAACAAACAGGGTGGATGGACTGATAGATGAGCTAATGGAAAACAGATGGATGGCTAAGACTCCCCCAATGGAAACAACATTGACACATATATGTTGAAGTAGGGAGGGGGAAAATCACACTCAGAGACTCTAGCTTCAAATCCCATCACCTCCTTTGTTGCAGATTGGATCATATTCATGCATCATCTGGAATGGCAGAAAGGAGACTGAATTTATTAATTTGCACATTCCTGAAGCATGTGATATTTGTTCAGAAGACAATAATGCAGTCAAGCCCTCGTTCTTTAAGAATGTAGTTTCCTGGAACTTATAGAGTGAGAAAGCCTTAGAACTGGGCTCATGATGTATTCAGCTGTGGTTGTAAAACTAAGTTTGTGGAGCCCCGGTTGTGGGTCAGGGTGTAGGGGCTGGTGTAACAAAGCAAAGGGGCTGGAAAAGGGCTCAGCAGCCAGGCTTGGCAACCCACCTTCTTTACAGCTAGAGAGTTGCTACCTTTTCTGCTTTGTACACTGCAGTTGCACGGTAGATTTTTCTCTGCTAGAAGAGGTGGAAAATTGCTGTTTCAAAGAGTCAAAGAATGATTTATTCTGCTGCAAGGAGGGGATTAGTTGGGTTTCTTGGAATGGGAAAATGTTGAAGAAAAGTCTTGAAATACTTTTGGCTTTACCCGGGCATGCTGGTGCACATCTGTAATCCCAGCACTCCAAAGGCTGACACAAGAGGATCCCTGTAAGTTCCAGGACAGCCTGGGCTACATAGTGAGTTCGAGGTCAACCTGAACTACATAGCAAAAATCTGTCTCAAAAAACCAAATCACAAATAATACCTATTTACTTTTTAAAGTTCCCACTCTTTTCCTGAAACTGTTCTATATTTCGAATTGATATTTCTGACTTTTAAGTCAACGTTATAACATTTATCTTTTCCCCCACATTATTCAGGAGTTTTCAGGAGTGTTGAATCTTGGAAACCAAGCAAACTGATGATTTAGAGTCCTATCACTGTCATGCTGGAGCAAACTTTAGCTCCTCTTTCCTCAAAGTATGGTCCTTGGACAAGCAGAGTCATGGTGGGCTTATTTGAAATGTAAAAGCTCAGACTTCTCTTCACTGATTCAGAAACTACATTTTCACAGATTCCTCATGTGATTCTTATACACAGTAAACGTTAGGAAGCAGTGGGTAGCACACCTGTCAAACTCTATAAGGCTCAAACTCTGTAACTGTCAAACTCTATAACTCTATGTGATGTTCCATATTAACTTGCAGAAGACTGATAACTCATAAATGACTCATAGTAAGATCAAAGTAATGTCTGTCTGACCAAGAATATAATCCCAAAGGTTATAATTTATCACTCTGTAGGTATTAGCCAATTTTGTATCTGATTTAGTAATCTGATTTCAGCATTTTTTCCCTCAGTGACTGCACATTTTTTTCAGACTCTTCTTTGAACTAGCTTTACCAGCTGGCTGATTCCCTAATGAATTATATGTCTTTAGCATATATTCAATATATATTTGTATGAACCGTATTTTAATGTTAAAAATTATACTTAGATGGCCAACCTTTTTGTCACCATCTTAATAGCTCTGATATTTCATTTTGAGAGTGACCATAATTATCTAGACATTTAAGATATTTCTGATTTTACACGATATAAATAATACCGCAGTGAGCATCTTTGGGTATAAAACTTTTCTGTTTTTCTGCCTTTTATTATGATTTTTTTCTGCCTTTGATTATGTTTTCAAGTACAAATTAATGGATCAAATAGTGTGAACATTTTTGGGGGGGGTGCCTGTGGGAACTGAACTCAGGGCCTTGTCCTTGCTAGGCAAGCTCTCTACCACTGAGCTAAATTGCCAACCCTGAACATTTTAAAGATGAGCAACAATGTAGCCTCTCAAATGGACCAAGATGGAAGGGCATCCCAAGTGGCAGAAGCAGCTTGCAGAGAGACGGGGACCCCAGTGGAGATGTCTCTATTGGCTGGAATGTGAATACATGCCTGGGAAAGGCTGGAAAGGAGGGATGGAGACCATGCTGTAAAAGGCCAGGTATCCTGAGTTAGATGCTCCATAGCAAGTTCAGAGAAGTGACATGATGAGACCTTGTTTTATAAAGACAACTCTAACAGCAGGGAAAATCTCAGAGGCTCCTCAAACAGTGCGATTTGAGCACAGATTGGACTTGAACCGGGGCAGTAACTGGGGATAGAAGCCAGAGGAGGGAGAGAGGTTTAGAGACGCACAGAGGCTTAACTAGGGTCACCCAGCACGTTAGTAGTGGAGACAAACCTGATGCTGTCTTTTGGCCCTCCTTGCCATTCATGCTGTTTGCCATTCTTCCCTTTGTTTTATTTGTTTCTAACCTAAGACATGACTTCTTAGAACTTCAGAGGACTCAGATGATGTTACTGGAGTTATGATGTGACAAACTGGACTCTAACAAAACATAGAGCACGCATCCAAAAGGATGAGACATCACTAAAAAATAATAAACGAAGCAAACATTCCAGGCAAGTGACAGGGCCTTCTTGTGGAAGTTGCCAGACTAAACTGTAGCAGCTACAGTTTCCACACAACCAGACCTCCAACGTGGCTTTGCCTGTGTGCAGTTCTCAGTGTCCCTGGAAAGCCATCTGCGTTAGCAGAGGGGCAAGACTTTACAACTAACGCCCACTGAACTCTCAGCCTAGCTCAACAATTCACACTAATGCAACCAGACTCTAGGCAGTTTCTTGGCACCATCATGTTTTCTCTGCCGCACCCCATTTCACAAAGGAGGAAATGGAAAGTAGTGTCCCAGTTACCCCAGGTCCCATCAGGACTGGCTTCAGGCCGGCCTTCCTCTGTTCCCATCTTTCCTCTTAGTTCTAGTACCTACAGATTCATTTGGACATGGCAACGTGAGAAATTCTGCATGCAGGAGCAGTTATTTGATCACAGCAAGAACCTGAAGACAGTGAAGACAGGAAGCACCAATCTGAACCACACAGAAAGTAGTGGGTTTAGGAGGACAGATTTTAGAGCTCATTTCTATCCCACCGCCTCCAACCTCCACCTCCAGATGTTCTTTCCTCAAGTACGTCTTTGGTCTGAAAGTCGCTCTTTGTAATATTCCCAGACTAAAAATGACCTCAGTTCTCATCAACAGTAGCAAGGATAATAAATAGTATTATATCCACAGACTGGGCTCTGATAGAGCAGTAAGAGTTGACATGCTACCAAAAAAATCTTCCAAACATCATGCTAAGAGAAAGTAACTGTACAAAAGTGTTCTTATGGTGTCACATTTTTACAGAGCACAAAAGCAGGTGATGGTAACCTAGACTGTTAGAAGTTAGGGTAATGGTAACCCTTGGTGGGGTGTGTGTGGAAGAGGGGGTGAGGGAACCTTCTAGGTCAGTGATGGCGAACCTTTTAGAGAGCGAGTGCCCAAACTGCAACCCCAAACCCACTGATTTATCACAGACTGCCAACACTGCGATAAAGCTGAAGACTGAGGTTTTAGTTTAGAAAAAAACAACTGTTATTCAATGCTCGGCTGCCGGGGCAGCTTGGGTCACGTGCCTACAGAGAGGCCTTGAGTGCCCGCTGCAGCTTGTGTGCTGTAGGGTCTCTAGCAGTGTTCAGGGAGCTGGTCACGTCCTGCTTCTTGATCTGGGTGTTGGTTATGCAGATATCTTTTTTTTCACCACCTACAATTCTTTTATTTTTATTATTACATTTTTGCCATACATGATGTTTACGTTCATCTTAGTGAGTAGGTACATGTACTTAACATATATTGATTCTTTTTATTTACCTTCCCCTGCCCATGTCCCCCTTTTCGTCTCCCTCTATGGATCCCCTTTCCCCACTTTCATTATTATTATTTCAGTTCATGTTTGTGAGATACAATCATTACATTCATTGTAGGTAGTTGGTACATGTGTATTGTACATTTTAAATCTTTTTAAGTCCCCTTCCGCTCTCTCCCTACCCTTGGTCTTTTGGTCCCTTTCCCACTTATAGATGATCTACCTCCTTGTTCTCCCTGTTTCCCTTTATCAGTCTTTATTTTGCTCTTTTTGATTTTTTTTTTTTTTGTGTGTGTGTGTGTGTGTGTGTGTGTGTGTGTGCTGGGGATCAAACTCAGGGCCTTGTGCTTGCTAGGCAAGCATTCTAACTCCTGGGCTAAATCTCTAACCCTTAATTTGCTCTTTACTTTATTTGTACTTTGGATTACTCAAACAAGAAAAACCACATGGCATTTAAACTTTGTATCCAATATACTTAATGTGTTTGCGAGGTACATCCATTTTCCTACAAATGTCTCAAATTTATTCTTCTTTATAGTATTCCATTGTGTATAGATACATTTTCTTCACCCATTTGTCTGCTGATAAACATATAGGCTGCTTCTAAGATTTGGCTATTATGAATCGTGCTGTTATAAACGTTATGCATGTATTGCTATAGTATGATTTTTTTTTTTTGAGACAGGGTCTTTCTAATGTAGTTCAGGCTGGCCTTGAACTCACTACATACCAACCACATTTGTTATGAGTTGATTTTTTGATGGTAGCCATTCTTTCCTGGAGTAAGATGAAATCTCAGTGTTGTTTTAATTTGCGTTTCTCTAATAGCCAATGGAAGTTGAACATTTTTCATATATTTATTGGCCCTTTGTATTTCTTCTTCTGAGAAGTGTGTATTCATTTCGGTTGCCTAATTTTTGATTGTGTCTTTTATGGGGGGATCTTATTTTTTTTTTTACTTCTTTATATATTCTAGATATTAGTCCTCTTTTCAAGGTATAGATGGCAAAATTTTTTCCCATTCTGTAGGTTGTCTCTTCACTATATTGTTTCCTTTGCTGTAAATAAGCTTTTTAATTTGATATATGTAATATCATTTGTTGATTCTTGCTGTTATTTTGTATACAATTGTGGTTCTGTTCAGAAAGTCTTTGCCTACACCTATGACTTAAAGAGTTTTATCTTCTAGTAGGTTAAATGTTTCTGTTTTAATATTTAGATCCTTGATCCATTTTTAGTTTAGTGCATGGCAAGAGATATGGGTCTAGCTTCAATCTTCTTGCATATGGCAAGCCAGTTTTCCTAGCACCATTTGTTAAAGAGGCCATCTTTTCTCTGATGAATGTTTTTGTTGCCTTTGTCAAAGATCAAATAGCTGAATGCATCTGGGGTTGTTTCTTATATCGATATCTTTAACATTCAGTATGTAAAAATTCAATGAGCTGTACACTTCAGGGATGGACAGACATTTTTCTCTATGTATATTAGACTTAAGGAAATAAGTTTTTAAAACTGAAATGTAGCCAACCATTCACAACCCCCCCAAAAAAAAATCTACCATCAATGATAATGATGCTACACAGGAACAACCTCTTTTGGCAGGGTGGGCTCTGTGCCTGGCACTGTGGAGAAGGCTCTACATACACTGTCCCCTTTAATCCTCTGGGGGAGGTGCTGTCAGAACAGCAGATAAGAAAACAGGCTTGTTTTGCAGATAAGAAAACTGGCTCAGAGAGGTAAAGTACCTTGCCCAAGGTCACCCACCTAGCGAGTGTATCCTTGCACAGCAGCACCATTTCTATTCCCAGAAATATCTACTGTGTTTTGAAAGCAATTTTCTCTCATTTGTCCCAACTAAGAAGGCGTTTCTGGTATGCACAGTTTCCCTCAACATAAAGCTCTGGATACTGGAACTGCACACGAAAGTGTGGTAGCCCGCCTGTCTCACGGACATGCCACCCCCAGTGTCATGCATACTCTGCTATGCCAGCTCTGGAAATTCAGTAAGAAGATAGACATGGTCATATTTTTTTTTCCTTTTCATGAGGGAAGTGACAACAGACAATCCATTTAATCAGCAGATAGTCTATAATGGAGACTGTTGTCAGGCAGATGCTCTGTGGTGGTGGTAACACATTCAGATTTGAGTTTCAGTTTGACTAGCCTTGAGTTCAAATCCTGACTCCACTTAAACCACATGACCCAGAGTCATGTCCTCTCTGGAACTCAATGCCCCCCTTTCTAAAATGCGTGTTAAAGACCTCAAGGAGGTGATTTATGAATTAGACAGACTGCAAGAAAAGCACAGACAGAGCCCGACTGAGAAACATTTAATAAATGTTAGAGGGAGATGAGAGCCAGGCCTTTAGAATGGAAAATAAGCAGTGCTGGAAAGCATCAAGTCAAGATGATGTCCAGTTGCTGCTTGGGCTTGAGCATTGATTGAACTTAATTGGTACATGCACATAACATATCTTAATTCTTTTTTCATCCCTTTTCCCTCCCCCTCCTCCCTCATCTCTTGGGCCCTTTTCCTTTTGCAAAAGATCTATTTACTATTAGCTTTTATTTTGCCCTTTATTTATATTTGGGTTTCTCATGTAAGAGAAGCCATGTGATATTTAAGCTTCTGTGTCTGATTTATTTTACTTAACATTACGGTCTCAGGGCATATCCATTCTCCTACAAATGACTCAGATTTACCTCCTTTATGGCAGAATAGTACTCCATTGACTTCATGATAATTTAATCAGGGTTGTCATTACCACCCTTTCAAGACCTGGGCTTTGGGTTTCATGTTTTCACTTGTTCCTTGCCTCCTAGGTGATCTTTGAGGCCCTGCACAATTTGGAGCCCCGCGGCTATGTTGTGGGATGGATCATCGCCATAAGTTTGCTGGTGGGAATCCTCATCTTCCTGCTGCTAGCAGTGTTGCTGTGGAAGGTGAGTGCGGCAGTCACAGGTCCCCACAGAGTTTCTGCCGTAGACACCCAGCTCTCCTGACTCCTGAGTGGGAGCACCTTGGAAGAACTTGCTGTTGGAGCTTCCTTCATGGTGCAGGTACAAGGGAGGTCACTGTCCTCTCCAGGCAAGGAATGGAGTCTTAGCTCTCCTTGAAGCCATTCACTGCCTGAGGATTTGGGCCACTTTACAGCCAGGCAGAGTGTGAGAACAGAAGCCTCAGTCTCCTTTTCTCTTACTTAACACTAAGAAGTTACACCAACCCTGATGCAAGGTGTTGGGAACCTAACTTCAAAATAAGCTTGAGGTAGATAACATCTTCAGGAAGCAGTTTACCATTTACTTGAAGAAACAGTAAGAAACAGAACTCCAGAGCAATTCCTTCTTCTTTCCCCTCATGGAATAGGAGTGGTTTCTGCCCAGAAGTCTCAGGAAACAGGGATGGCTGCAGGTCTAGAGTGCTGCTGGGACGCTTCACCATAAGCTCTCCCGACCCCATGTGGGGTGCCCCCACCACCGGGGCAGCCTACTCTCTTTCTTGTCTTGCCCCAAGCATCACTCTTTCAAGAACGAAGGGTGTCTTCATCAAGTCTTCTTTGCCTCATGCTCCCCAACATCAGGAGTCTTTTTACTTTAGAGCCTCTGTATTCATAAATGTTGGTATCAGAGTTATTATCTGAAGGGCTATCTGTTCCACTGGGCAATCATGGTTCAGGTAAGAGGGGTACATGTCTATCCTTGTTTCTACTTCGTGCCCAGCTCCAAAACAGCACCAGGGACACTGCTGGGACTTTCTAACACCAAAGCCATGTTTCTCCAGTGTTTATGTCTCCCATGCAAATAGAAACAACCTCTGAGATTTTGATAGATATTGCAAATTGCCCTCTAAAGGGTTATACCAATTCACCCTCCCACTAACAGTGTAAAAACTGTCCATTTTCCTGTAAGATTGCCAACAGTGAATATTATTTTTTTAATCTGTCAATTTGTTGTTTATTTAAACTGCATTGTCAGATAGATTATTAATTCTCCCTTTTCTCCAATTCCAACTCCTTCCTGCTGAGAGGCCTCTGGTCTGTGGGTGGAGAACAAAGCCTGCTCAGTGTTTGGAATCTGAAAAGACAGGCTTTTTGTTGAGTAATGAGGGCTTGGGGCGGGGGGGAGACAGAGTGTGTGTATTAGTTTTCCTTCTGCCTTTATATGGCCTCTTGAAAAGAGAGGGTGTTCTTTCCTCCTCCATAGCTAGCCGTATGGGCCCAGACAGGGACACAGAGCAGGAAGGCCATTCCCTGCTACCCTTCATGGCCACCCTGCCCACCTCTGCCACTCAGAGGTGCACACTCTCCTGCCTCCTCCCACCTGCCATCTGCTTTCCTTTTGTTGTGTTTGCTTCAAGAAAAGTGTGGTGGCCAGAACCCTGAGTTTACGTAGCTAAGTGAGATTCAAAATACCAGGACCCAAGAAGCCAGGCATCATTCTCCATGAGACTTTGACAAAAAACAGGGTGACTGCAATCAGTGTGACCATTAAGGGTCACTCCATATGCTTAGCACAGACAAGGTCTCACTTCGTAGTAGGAAAGCTTTGAGGAAGCCGCTTCCTGAGGCGGCATGGGTCAGGCTGCTCTGCTGGTCCTCAGAGAGCAGCTTTTCCTTCCAGCCTGCTCACTGAATACTCGCTGACCCAAACACTGGACAGTGCACTAGGATGCAGCAGGGACCGTGTCCGCGCCCTGCCCTTGAACCTCCACGGCTAGCTGCGCATGTGAATCCTGTGCAGTGGCTGCTCTGGAAAGGAGAAGACACTGTGGCTTCCCCTCACTCCTCCCCAGTGGAGAAGGAAAGGCCACCTTAGGGTGCAGTGGATGAGAGTTCAGGCTTGGTGGGCTGGCTGCTGTGCACCGCTGTCTGGCTCCTAACTGCGCCAACTTCGAGACCTACAGAAAGAACTGCTTAGCTTCTGTGACCCCCAGTTTCCTCTTCTGTAAAAAAGGAGGCCATTACGTCTAGCCTAGTATGCAGAAGTTATACAGCAAAATACTCCGCACTTTGCTTAGCTCACAGAAGCCCCCAGTAAAAGTCAGAGAATTTTTCGCCAGTGAAGTATCATTCAGGTCTGAATTTGGATTTGGTTTGAGTTTTCCAAGCAGGCAAGGGCAGAGGATGGATATTCCATCCAGAGAGAAGAGGGGTGAGCAAATCAGCAGTCTGTGGGGAGTGGCTTGCGAGATCTGTCACGGGAGGCAGCCAGTGACTTGGGTGAGACTGTCTACTGCAACCGCAGTGGTCCTGCTGACTATGACAAAGCAGAGTTATGCGAGGTCTATAAGCAGAGCAGTAATGAGACCGCATCTGTTTCAAAAGAGATCTGTGACATTCCAGGGTAAGGGCAGTCACCGTGGTGGGGAGAAGTCCAAGTTAGAACAGGCAGGCTTGAGTGACCAATTGGACTTGAGGGTTAAGCAAAAAGAGGATCAAAGTCTCTCTGATTTTAGCTCAGACAATGGATGGCTGTCCTTGAAGACAGCAAAGGGTGACTGGAAGGCATTTTGGACTTGGTGTTGGGCTTTCCAATTGTGTGGTGCCTACATGAACCAGGAGATGGGCTGGACTTAAAACATTCCCAGTCACCTTTGTCCAGTAGGGGAAAGGTCAACAGAAGGACATTCCTGTCACCTAACTGGGCCTGGCAGCTTTCTTTTCAGTTTCCAGGGTGGTGCTTACTTATCTAAGCGGCCATTTTTTCCAGTTTCAGAAAAAACAGAAATTCATTCATAGCAGAGATATATTAGATAGATAGATAGATAGATAGATAGATAGATAGATAGATAGATAGATAGATAGATACCCTAGCTAGCTGGCCAGCTTTAAAAGCCTCTTGTCTCTACTGCTCTCTCCACCTCTGTCATGCTTCTCCCAGAGTACACTGGCTTTCTCTCTGCTTCCCTACACACAGACAGCTCAGCAGCTTCTAGCCACAGACACAGAAGAATCAGCCACCTCTGATTCCTAGGTCCACCTGTCTAGGGGAGAGATATGCCTGGCCCAGGTGGAGTCAGTGTCTGCTATCATCAGCTGTGGCTAGAGGCAGGAATTGGAGGGAGAAAATCTACCTGGGTTGCCCAGCTTGGGTCACCTGTCTCTCCCAAACCCAAACAGCTCAGGGTAGAGTGGAAGAAAGATGCAGGATGGCAATTTAGGGGTGAGTAGGGGATCTCTCAGGAAAGACAGAAATTAGGCACATACCCCAAAGGCAGTCATTCCAGCAGGATGCCGTCGTGGTTTTGGTGCTGCCGCTTCAATTGCAGGCCTTTATATCATCCCAGTCAGCTAGGCTGTGTGACAAATTGCCTCTAAATTGAGTGGCTTGAAACAACCATTGTGTGACACCTTACAAATGCATGGGTCAGGGATTCAGGAAGGTTTGGCTGTTGAGTCTTCTGTTCCATGTGGCACTGAGTGGGATCTTTAGTGGAATTTAACTTGTGGGTATGATGGTGTTCAGAGTCCAAGACAGTTTCCCTCACATGGCTGGAACCTTGGTGGAGATCCCTCACCTTGTAGACGTCACACCTCTCCAGGTGGTCCTTTCAGCAGAGTGATCTGATTTTGTATCGTTGGCTGAGGCTCCAAGAGAACACACACAAAGCTCCCAGTCCTGTATCAGGGCAGCCCAGTGCAGGCTCACATCTTCCACCACGTTCTATAAGCCAAAGCAGTTATACACCAGCCCAGGTTGAAGGGAGGGGAAAACTACCCAGCTTCTCGGTGGGAGATATGGTAAAGCTTTGTGGCCATCCTTTGTGCCACATACATGATGTTCAGCAATATGGACAAAATGTTTTGTTAAAGTCACTGTTACAAAGGAAGAGTCAGCTAACCCGAAGTTCATTCTGTTCTAAAGTAAATATAACCTCACCTGTCTTACATAATGTCGTAGATAAAATCACAAGTGAATTCTTTGCAAATCTTGGCAGTGGATTGTGGGGAGTCTATTCAGTCCCCTCAGGCAGAAATGGGTTATTTGGGGAAAAAAATGTTTTAAAGAGCTATCCACGTAATGACTTTATAAGAGGCTGAAAGGGCAAATGAAATGTAGAAATATTTTAAAGAACTACCTATTCCTAAAACTTCAACTACAGATGTCTTGTCAGCTCTGGTTCCTATGTCCACAACCTGAGAGTGGTATGTTATGTGTAGTGAGTGGAGATCCAATGTCACATTAGCAGTACAGTGCACAGAAACCTTCGATTAATGGGCCTAAATAGCCCGGCCCAATATTTGGCTTATATGGGAGATCTCACTGGTCCTAGCTTATTACCACATTCCATATATAATGCTCTCCACTTCAGTCTGGGGGAAGCCACTGAGTGGCACCCAGTTGCCACAGCTGTCCAGGAAACACTTCACTGAGGGCATGTGAAGACAGGTGGCCAGTATTCATGTCCACTTCCCATTATAGGCCACATCTCTTGAGTTTCATTTTAAAGTAGCTCTTGACATTGCTACCTATGGTCACTTGCTGCTGCCCTGAACTCATGAGCCAAAAGTAGTTGTTCCAAAAATATGTGGTATAAACACGAATCATGACGTGGTACTTACTAAAAGCTGAGCAAAGCAGCTGGCTATGTGGACACATTCGCAGTACCACACAGGCCTGCGAGGCTGTGTGCTTTATGCCCGTAAGATGGTTGATGCCTTCATTTGGCAGACAGTATTGGGTCCCTACCAGGTGGCAGGCCCTGGGCCAAGGAATGGAGATAAACAACAGAGCCCTCTTACAGTCTTGAAGACCACTGAGAAAGGCAGTTTAGTGACCAGAGGTGGTGGCTAAGAGGCAAACAGGACTTGGCCTGGAACACTGGCGGCTGGCCCCTCCAATATGTGCGCCATGGGGCTACTCACCGTGTATCAGAAACAGAAATCCCTTCGAGGGTCAGCAGGTGCCTTGTCCAGAGCTGACCTCCAGACTCCCTGCCTCTGTGCTCAGCCAGCCCAGACTCTCCCCGGCCTCAGCCTCATGTAGCTCCCTGGGGACCTTCTAGAAGGCCCTGCTGGCATCTCAGGCACTCTCTCCTGTTTGGCGGCAGCAGGCCCTGGCTCTCATACAAAATCCACAATGGGGCCCCAAGCTAACCAGAACCTTCTTCAAATACTAAAATGGATCCTCATCAGGCTTCACAGAGCCGAAATGTTAGCAGACACTGGAAGCCATAATTTAAACTTTATGTGTGAGGATTACAGTAGCCTGCCAAACCACTACACAGGAAGAAAACTTTGAAATATGAAACTCTTTCAAGGGAGAAAAATCCAAATGAATCCCTTCTCCTTTCCTTCAGCTTCTGACTGGATTTGAAGATGCCCAGCCTGGTACCTCTTCATAAGGCTTGTTTATGAGGAGAAAGTTTAGTTGCTTGGAGGTACAGCAGGCAGAACAAGTTTGTATGTGACTTGTGTCTTTAAGAAATGCCTTACGCCAGACTGAGCCTCGTGGAAAGAGAGCAGAGATGCAGGGGCGTTTTTCCTTTCAAAAAAAGATAACCCCCTTCCTTCTCTCCCCCTCCCTCTGACCTGTTTCTTTTTGTTTGCAGTTTGCCAAAACACACAGACCACCCCTCAGCAAAGGAGAAATCCTCCTCTACTGCTCTCCATCAAGGATGCTTTTTTTTCTTCTCTCCTGCTTGAGCCTTTTGCAAGCTGAGATAGCTTAGAGCATGTGAAGTGACAGTGCTTTGCCCGCCCTGTGGCCGGACTCTTCCCTGAAAGCTCAGTCCTGCCTGCCCATGTGGCAAAGAGACAGGCTACAGAACACACTTGCCGGCCCTCAGACAAGGGCTGTCTCAAGCTCTTCATCAGCTGGGGCCATTCCAAGAGGCTGCCACATTCAGGCTTTCTTTGGGCTTATGGTTTTTTATTTGAGAACATTACTTCTGACCTCAGACAGAAACAGTTAGAAACTTAACTCTGAAATGGCACAGAGAAAGTGCAGTTTGGCAGCCCCTGTACAGGTCATTGGGGTTATCACCTTGCCCCCAAACCACGCTGTGAAAAACCCATCCTTGCTTCTCCTCCAGAAAGAAAGAAACCACACAGACATGTGCATACAAGCACATCCCCCTCACCACCTCAATCAAAACCATGTGCCAAAGACATGCAGTGGGGCCTGTTTATGTTTGGAAGTAAATATTAGTCTGATATTGCATTGTCGACATCTCCAGACAGAGACATGCTATGTAAATAGTCAAGTAACTAGAGAGACCCATAAACATGAGGCCTTGAGTTAGTCCAGAGGAGGAATGTGTCCAGGGACTTGGAAAAGCTTCCCAGGAAGCAGCCTAAAGGCCAGCATGGGGCGGAGCATCCCCTGAGAGACCAGCTGCACTGGTATTGTCTACCAGCCCATCTTGAAGTGGGCTGGGAAGGTAGAGGCTGGTGCCCAGGCCTTATCTCCTCTTAGGCCTCCCATCTCTGGCAGCACCCAGCTAACTAGGGGTACTCAGGGAGAATCTGCTGTTTCCCTAGGAGTTTTCTGGCAGATTTTTGATACTAGATGATATCAGTAAATTGTATAGTCATCAGGGTCCGGGAACTGCTCTTTGGGGCTGCGGGATCCCATAAGGGATAGCACAAAACCACATCCAGAATACACAGTGCTCTCTCAGCCTCCAGCTAAGCAAAGTGTGGCTTTAGCTTCCTGCCCTAAGATTCTGTTTCTTCGGCTACAAACAGAGCCTCTTGCCCTTCAAGCAGCAGAGCAACCCCAGGAAGAGTCCAGAGAAAGCTCAGGAAAACATTGACTCTATTGGATTGCAAGTGAGTGTGGGGCTGCTTAGGGTGCAACTTAAACTCATTAATCACTTCCTGGCAGCCTCATTAGAAGCTCAGATGACAGCAAAAACAGATTTGCCTAGCACATCTCCAGATTTTCTCCCAAATATTCGTGAGTGCTAACAAAGGTAGGCACGTATACCCAAAGGAGGCCTGCAGGAGAAAAATGTACTTCAGGTCTTGTTTTAACTTCATTGTTAAGAATTTTATAATTCTTTATGCACACACACACACACACACACACACACACAATTGTTACTGTGTGAGGTGATGAGTATGTTAATTAGCTTGATTGTAGTAATCATTTCACAGTGTATGTGTCTCAAAACATCATGTTTTGCACTTTAAATATTATCGGTCATGCGTCAGTCAAGCTGGGGGATTTTTAAAAAACAAAAGACATTATGTTCCTGATTCTCTGCCTATTAATAATAGTTTTTTTCCTACCTGTAAATCTACTGTCTAATGTATGCATCTTTAACCTTTTGGGCTCTCAGCTTATTCACACACACTCTTGATTATGGCCCTTATGAACTGTCACAATTTAGATTAGCTGTCCACAAGCCAGTTTGGATATTTTTATGATGTAAAAATGGCTAAAAGGAAGGAAAGAAGCAGAATTTCCACTCAGACATCACTGATGACTGAGTTCCTAGTTCCTTTCTCAAGTGTTGAGCTTTGGAGTGTACTAACTTATGGGGTACTTAAGAGTGGCTGTGCGGCAACTGTGAGGTACTGTGACAGGCTGAAGGGTCCTGTGGGCCCCCTTTGGCATGTGGATTAAGAATTACTAATTTAAAAGAGGTGTCTCATAGATAAGAGAACTACTTGTTAGATGATCAAATTCAGAGTCATTATCTTTAATGTTACTCAAGAGGTGATGAAACCTTGCTAAATTTAGTTTTTCATTGCCCCATTCTTAATTGAAATTAGCAAATATTAGATAGGCAGATCTGTTTTTCATTTATTGATTCGTGTTTATTGAGAACGATATTATATGTACAGGGGGCTTAGA